>VYXF01000177.1:770794-788212 GCA_013397295.1 Polioptila caerulea
GTGTTCTGGATCACGTTTTGTCTTGTATATCTTGTTGCTTTGAGGGGGCTGCTGTTGTTTCGGTTTTGCGTAAGGGGCTGCATGCAGAAAGGAGAAACCTGTGTAGAAGGAAAAGAGAAATATTTTTAATTGTAAAGTAAAGCATCTTAATTGTAGGAAAAACAAATAAAATGACTGTGTTAGCTGTGTTATGGATTTAATGTAAATAGTCTTTTTTTTTTTTTTTTTGAAGCTGAGAAAAAAAGCCAAAAATTAGACTTGTCCCAAAGAATTCAAGTGGGATCTAAATCTCTTCTAAAAAGCCCTGAGAACAAACTCAGCATATCAATGTCAGCATTACTGATCTACAGTTATTGATGAGAACTTTTTTCTTTGCTCATTCTTGAAAGCATATCTGGATCTTATTATTTGAGCTTGTAATTTGAGCACTTCATGAAAGATCAGTCTCGTTCTCATTTGCACTGGCAGCTTTTCCTCTATCTGCAAACCTGTTTCTCTGTTTCTTCTCCTTGCCTAACAAATCCAAGTAAATTTACATGTTTTGTACCCTGTATCAGGTCCCTCCCTCTCCCTCTTTTCATATGTTTGTTTTAATTAGAAAATCTTAAAAGCATTTAGGTGGTTTAAAATATTTTGAGCTTAGAAATACCAGATCATAAACACTGTGTTTTTGTTGTGTGTTGTCCTTGTAGTTCTATATTAAAACAGCAAAAAACCAGCTTGCTATGACTTAATTGAAGGGAGAGGTTCTGAGAATCTTTTTACCTAGGTGCTGGGTAGCTCTTTGAGACACCAGCTTCTGCCTGAAAGCTTTGCTTGATCTTTGTATCCTTGGTGTAGATATTTCCTAGTGAAATAACCAGGACTTTTAAAAATTTTGTGGCAACTGCATTTGATGTATGTTTGGGGTTTGTTGTTGTTTTTGGTTTTTTTGTTACGTGTACCTTGCTTTTTATAAATCTTTAAGCTATGAAAGTTCCAGTAACTGTGAAAATTGGTAAGTAAGAAGTTAATCTTCTTATGCAGTTGCTTTGGAGGGAAGGAAGATCAGATTAGTTTTAAGTGATCTGAAAAAAAATATTTCTTCTTAACTAATTAGTCCACTTTAATATCTAGTTACATAAACCTTCTTTTCTGAGTGTATGTCATTTTCTAGTAAAAAAAAGAAAATGCTGAAATATCCTCTGTTCAGGGCAGTTTATTTAATACCTAAAATATTCATCCTTCATGAACAGCAATCTTTATTTATGAACAATTTTAGTTACAAAACATCACATTAGATGATGTGGTGTTTGGCTCGGGTCGTTTCTTTCTTTATAAATGGATTTCTCACTTCTGCTGGCAGCGTGTCCAAGTGCAGGCAAGTGTAAGCACTTGATAGGAGGGCTCTCTACACAGTGCTGCTGGTTTGTCTTGCTCCCTGATTGGCTTCCTGTGTGAGGGGTTCACCTCTTCCTCTGGAAACATCACTCACATGAAGCAACATAGTGGCAGCACGAAAGTGCTGCAGATGGATCTTTGGTGTGATGGTTGCTTGGGCATTGGATTTTTTTTTTATATATATATATATATATTTGAACACCAGTAGCCTTATCTTACTCTCTTGAAACAAAATACGCACAATGAAGGCTTTTATCCAGACATCAGCAAATGAGTCCTATGGCTGGCCTATAGATAATTTGTTCATGTTGGGAGGAGGTTTAATTTTAGAGTTGGTTTTGCATAGCTGTGTGCTACTGCTAGATTGGACTGCCCTGCTTTTTCATCCCTGACAATTTCCTTCTGTTATCAGCATTGTACTTCCAGTTTCAGGTCAAGTGATTGTGCAAGGTGTGTTGGATCAGCCACTTGAAACCCTTGTGTCCAAGTAGATTTCCAGCATGTGCTTTTCTGATGAAAGGACCAAAATAGTAAGACTTCAGTCACAGATTATGAATTTAAAGCAGGATCAATGGGTACCTCTCCTGGGTGGTATAAACAGGATTTTGCCAAGGCACTGGTCACTGCGTGGTCATTCCTGTGTCCAGTTTGAATAAGTCCAGTGTCCAGTTTGAATAAGTCCAGTGCTTCAGGTGGTAGGTGAAATTGGTATATAAAATAAACTGTGGACTTGTTTTGTTTTCTTTCTTTTTCCCCCCAGATATTGTTGGATGTCTGAGTCATTTCCAAACTGAATTATAGAGGGACATGCACATCAAGCAAAGTAACAGTAAAATTCTCAAGCAGACTAAGCCTGATGCAACACACTTTTGTGTGGAGGATATTTTGTAGCATCTTGGCAACTTTTATAAACCCTAGGTTGTAGTTTGTAAAGGATGATTGGCTTCTTGGCTGCATACTCAGAAAAATGCAAGGCATGTTTGGGTGCCTTTGGGTTCTGGAACCTTGTGTATGGGTAATGACATCATAGGAGCTGAAGTTTTGAAAGTGTTTGCTTGATACTTAGTGCTGAGTTTTCTTACGTGTCTTGGGTGTGTTCTTGACTGGTATTCCTCAGGCCTTTTCTGAGTGGCAATTACATGGTAGCTCTGAAAAAGGAAGTGAGTTCTGTTTTTCTTGGCAAGATGGTTACCTTTTTCTTTTTTCTACCTGGAGCTGCTTCTCAAAGGCATACTGATTCCTTTCACAAGAAAATGCCTTCCAGCTGACTGGCATATGAGTTTTTCAGTTATTTTTAATATAATCTTTCTGGGACTATAAGAAGACAAGAATTTGAAATAGGTTTTCAAGCAAAATTATGTTGGCAGGCTTTAATATACCTCTCCCCTTAAGTGTAGGTGCTTACCTTTTAAGCTCAAACATCTCCTCATAGACTGTTAAAAGATTAACTCTTTACTCCACCAGGTTCTGTATATTTTTAACACATTGTGGGGATTGAAGATGTTCCAAACAAAAGCTCCTAAAGCCTTTGTTAAAGTTATCTAGGGGAATGTAGAGATGTGTGTGCCTGTGCTGTACCTATCATCTATTGCTGTAGCTCTTACCTCTCCAACATATACCCTCAGACAGCCAGGCACAACTATGGCTGAAAATCTTCTTTCCATTTTGGATCTGGGAAACTCCTTGTGTTATTTAAGTTGGTGGTATCGATTTTTCTAGCTATGTGAGTTGTATAATAAAAGATATTCCCTTATCTAGCATGTTCTTCTTTCTTCCCTCTCCAAACTTCTGCTGCTGATTTTTGAGTGCAGAACTTGAATTCAACCTGAGATGTGACAGTGTAAGTGCCTTTCCACCCACTCTAAAGCTCAAGGCTTTGCCACAGTAGCAGTGGTGGCTGCTGATTTATTTTACCCTGGAAAGTGAAACTGCCTCTTTCCCAGCATCTCTTGACAGCAGAGCTGCTGTGTGGGTTTGCTACATTCCAAAGGGTAAAGTCTTGTGCCTGACCCCTTCCCATGGTATTGTTTCTGGTATTCCATGTACCCTTCCATATGCAAAACAATCCTGGGAAAACTCTACAGCTCTGAACAGAAGCTTGCGTTACAGCCTATCTGCTAATGTGATAACTTTTTAAGTCATAATTGGCTGGTTTCCACAACTGGAAGTAGTTTTTGAGGAGTTACAAGTGTGCAGGACCAGCAAAGTTAGTGAAGCTGCTTTTTGTTTTCCTTCAAGTTCCATTTTTCAAATATTACACGTAATAAGAAAATACAGTCATCTTGGAAGTTCTCTGAAAATTTGTTTGTGAGACCTTGAGGATAAAGACTGGACTGTTAAGAGGCTGTGGTATAAGGCATGGAACACCTTGCAGACTGTCAACTCTTATAGCTACTTCCATGGGGTTTGAACTTTTTTGAAAATCTTGTCTAATTTGTCTCTTTGTCATTTTCAGAATAATATATTGGGGGTTTTTTTGGATAGCCTAGTGAGTCAAGTTCATTATGTGAGAAAAAAATGGTCAGTGATCCCTGAGACATACCTGTGGCTTACTAACTTCTTCAGTGTGTTGTAAACCATTAAATAGCATTGTGACCACAACATTTGTGGGCATAAACCTGTCTTTCAAGCTTAAAAATATCCTGTAATAAGCTCTAAGGTGTGAGTTTTATTGCTGGATTTCAAAGGATTTTTTGTCACCAGATATTTGAGTTGCTTTCCAAGCTATAGCATTTCCTTTCTCTGAGTAGATTTTTAATAAGCATCATTAATAATTTATACTTGGGAAGTTTCAAGTAACAATTGGCCTATTAATTTTGAAAATGTATCAAAATTATCCACTTGCTGGTAATTAGAAAAGTGTCTTACACTTGATCCTTTTCTGCTTGACTGAAAAATAACTTTGTGATATTTGTTTATTTCTGTATTACAGGAATACAAAGTTTGAGAGCACCAGGCAGCTGTTTAATAGAAACTGGAGGGATCTCCTTCAAATATGTATAGAACCAGAACTGGGCTTTGTTGGTTTGTTGATTATTTGGTTGGGTTTTTTTAGATGCTGGTTCTTGCTGATAATTTAAAAATGGAAAAAAAAAATCAAACCACTTTTTCATTTTAGACACCAAAGCATTTTTTTACATTACCCAGTTAAAACTTTTGATTTGCCTAACTAACTGCTTAGATTGAGGGGGTTTTTTTTAGATTGAGGGTTCTTGGGATCAGACTTGAAAGCAAGGAAGAGGGACAGACTTACTTATTGTTACTTGCCTTGACATTGATTTTTTTGATCTAGGCTGCTCTTCCAGGTCAGTGTGATAAAGTCATAGGCTCACAGTGTGTGCTGTTAATTACACAGCACTGGGAACAGTGCAGCTGCTCAGTGGCTGGAAACCAAAATACAGTTTTCAATTCTTACAGGATATCTCATGCATTCTCTGCCTTTTTGATTTTAAGTCTTCCTGTCATGTGCAGAATTAAATTACTGTTTTAAATCTATGCTAAACATGCATACAAATTCTTGGTGTAGGACCACATAGTAGTTGATAGTATATAAATCTGGTATGCTGGTCATCTTGATATCACAAGTGTCTTTGGAATACCTCTTTAGCTCTTTGGAAGGCAGGCAGCCCAAAGCCCAGCTGCTTAGTTGCACATTGAAGATCCCCATTGCTGTAATTTTTCAGCTGTTATGATTGATGTCCTATTTTTTCAGGCCTTCACAACACTGTTTGCCTACTTATAGAACATGCCAGAGACTGATCTGTACCCTTGCTATCTGTAGATACTTGTTAAACCTCCTGGCAAGCCTCAAGTATCATCATGTACAGTGATGGTTCTCAAGAGGGACCCTGTTGATACAGTAACTATCAGTGGCTCTGTTTATTTATGTGAAAGATATTTCTTCTGTGAAGATAAAAAGCTCTGACTGTACTCTAGTAACATGTGATGAAACTTGATTTTTCTTTGACTACTCAGTGGATTATTAACACAGAAAAATGAAATTTAGGTACTTGAGCAGTAAAGACTGAGATGAGTTAAGAAATTCCAGAAGGTTGTTCCAGAGATCACACATCATAATCTTCAGAGTTCGTTATTATCAGTAACTTGAGCTGGTCTAGATTGGTTAGCCACTAGTGAGATGCAAGTCTGAAAATTTTGCTTTCACATATGGTATTGTATTAATTTTAAAAGGGGCAGTTTTTGTGACATAGTCTTGGGACAGGCAGTAAGTTTGTCCCAATTGCAGTGGGTGCTTGAGAGAAATAGACACTTGTGATTGCACTTGTGGAGATTTGATATCTGGGCTCTGTCTGTCTGCAGAAATGACTCATTGCAGCCTGAAAATATAGGAAAATGCAGTAAGAGTAAATGGACTTGCAAGTAAAGTAGCAACAAGCATAGAAATGCTAGGAAGAGGTTTCAGAGCTTCATGGAAGGCTCTGTGGAGAGTGGGAGGGGAAGATAAATATGGAAAATGCACTTAGCCTATATGATGGACAGCATTTGAGTAAAAAACCTTTAACAGCTTCCAGCACAACAGTACAACCCATTTTCCAGACAGAAAGCTGAGGTCAGTGAGCAGAAGATCATTGCACAGGAGGTCACTGGTCTCCAGCAAGAAGCTCTACAGTGATGCTGGCTCTATAAGCCTGGAGAATGAATACTCATGTGGAAGAGGCAGAGAGAGAACAGCAAAAGGATAAACTGGATGCTGCTAGCAAACATGGTATTTAAAAAGGAGTAAACCTACAGTTTCCCCACAGTACCTATTTAGTCTATATAAAGAGTTTATCTTGGGTTTTTGTGCATATCTTTGCTTTTTCTTTTAGTTTGGTTTTTTTTTCCTTCTTGAAAGCATCTGGTTCAGCAGCAGTAAGTGCTATGCCAGGGAAAGAATACCTTAAATTATTTCCCAAAGCTTCTGATTTTGGGAAGGTGAATTGACTTAAGGCATCAAATTGATTTATAAAGTGACAAGTACAGAGATACAATAGTTTCATAGAGGTTGTTATAATGAAACATTTCAAAGAGAACTCTCTTGGTTTGCGTATTTTGGCTTATGTTTCACATATTATAGTTGCTGTGAATAACAGCCAATGTTTTGAAATATAAACATGGCTGGTCTTGAATACATGAAGGATGCCTGCATTTACCAAAAACTTTAAAAATCTAGTAAATACCAGTGCTGTCAAAAGGTGAATTTGGAAATAATATAACAATGTGAGTAGTTAAGAGAATAAGTGTAGGCAAAGGAAAGAGGTCAAGAATGAAGAATTTCAGAAATTAATTCTGTTGAACAGACATTATAGTTTTCTTGGGGGAAAAAAAAAAATGTAGGACCATAAATGCCATTTCTCTGAAGCTCATGTTCTCTATGTCAATAGTGGCTGTTTCCTGATGAAAGAGAATAGATTTTTTTCAGACAAATCTGAGTGCTACCTTTGTTCTTGACTTTTTATTTTTATTATTTAAATAATAATTGGCTTGTGGATAATAAATTGAATGTATATTCTTGTACATACTAGAAAGAAGAGCATTTTACTGGTGAACTGCTCTTTATACATCCTAACATAGCTTTATTAAAAAGCGTTGAAAATATGATAGAACTTGCAAGATCTGAGTTTGCAAAATCAGAAATTTTAAGTTTGTCCTGGATTATTTCAGCTGGATGATGTTAAAAAATGGGATGTAATGGTAACTGCATGGAAGCTACTATGTTTCATATCCTGGCTATAATTCCATATGGCACAGGATAACCCTTGGGTCAGCTGGGGTCAGCTGTCCTGGCTGTGTCCCCTCCCAACTCCTTGTGCACTTCCAGCCTTCTCACTGGCAGGGTGGGGTGAGATGGAGAATGGGCCTTGACTCTGTTTAAGCACACTCAGTGCTTAAAGCTTTGAATTGTCAACAGTTTTCAGCACAAATCCAAAACAAAGCCCCATAGTACATACTGCAAAGAAAATCAAGCCAAAACCTGCACGATGGGATCATAAAAAACCTGTTTTCAAGAGAGGAAAATAAAGATAAAGCCATTTTGAAAAAGCAGCAGAGCAGTAGGACAAAGTATCTTGCAAACACAAGTAGTTTTGAGTATATACACCCACTGTTACTTGTAGTTGCAGTAAAACCTTTATTGCTATGTTCTGTTTAGGATAACAACCACAACACAGTCTTTAAATGCATAAGATGTATTTTCAGTAATGCTGTTTTTTCTGTTGTGAAATATGCTTTTTTAATGAACAGGCTGTTCGATTCACTCAGTTCATTTTGTGAACTCTTGACATATTTACTGCTGTTTGAATATTGCTCTAGGCACACTTGGTGTCTATTAGTGTTTTCACAGGCATTTCTAGTGAGGCACATCATGAGCAAAGTACAAAAAGCTCAAAATGTGGGTGTAAATAAATACTAAGTACTTGTGCAGATCAGATCAGCACTGCACACAAACAAGTTGTACTTCCAACTGAGGTTTTTGCATCTCCTGCTGTGCCAGTATCTACTGGCATTCTCTACAGCTGAAACACTCAGTGACCAAATATTCATTCACCCTGTTAGAAAGCTGTTGAATTTTGATCACTTGCAGCAGTTTTAGTTAAGTTGGTCGAGAAAGCATTTTCATGTTCTCCCTAATCTGGCCTATTTGCATTTACTTGGTACCAGCACTGGCATTACTATGATCCTGCAATTAAATACTTTTGAAGACTTCAGTTTCCTATTTTTGTTTTATTGTTGTTGAGGTTTGTTGTTAATCACATTAGTCCATGAACAGGCTTCCTAGGAGTAGAACAGATGTACAGAGGAAGTGCAAAATGTGGTTGGTGAGGAAGATAATGCTTCCTCAGAGGGTATCCATTGAGTGACTCAGTTGTCTTGTAATATCTGTGCCAATGTTTTCATGTTACATTTTAGACCAGTGTAATTTGGCTTGGCTTCAGAACAATCTATTTCCATCCATTCTGAGTGATTAGTTCCTGCCCTTCCTTTTTGTGTCATTGCATATTTTGCCTGGCATACATTGATCAGGGCTAAAGCAGAAAGCCTGTCTATATTCAAATAGTTTCCACCTAAGACATCAGAATCAAATATCTAACCTTATATGTGTTGGAAGAGCATCAATTGATCTTCTTCACATGTACACATATTTTCTGTATAGGTTTTTATTTTAAAAAACTAAATTAATTCATTATTGGGGTGTGGGGTACAGCAATGAGATCAGTGAAAACTTTCCAAACACCTGATATGTTTTATTAAGAGTACAAACTGTTATGGTATTTTCTCTTAGAATAAAAGATGTTTTTTATTATTATATATATATTTTTTTTTTAGGTTTTCACTGCTTCTTCTTAACCTGTAAAAGTTTTACTTTGAACAGCACACAGCTAATCATATTATAAATCAAGATTGCAAAGATGAAAGGTAAAAAACTCTTACATGCCTTAATTTACTGGAGTCATTCTAGGCTTATGTATCTTGAACAAATGCACAACTTTTTTTTTTATTGTTCCTTTTAGAAGATTCAGAGGCTCTCTAAAAATCTGTTCAAAGTCAATTATTTTTGAACCAGATGACAATATCCAGCCTATTATCAAGGTAAGCAGTGCAAACTTAAATTTCTTGGTAACTAAAGATTCTCTTTACAAAGCTTTTAAGAAAGACTGTGTATTTTTATAACTTGTGCAGATACCGTTGAGGGATTGCATTAGTATAAAAGCCCCAGAAGATAATGAAGCAAATAACCCTTTCACACGGTAGGTAAATTTGGGATACTATATGTATTTAACTTCCTTTAAAGCCCAAATGCCCATCATTTCAAATATCTTATTTACATTTTAGGAATACATCGGGAGGGATTTCTGTTGTATGTAGCCAGGTAAGACCTGCATATAATAGATTCTTGATGTATAAATGGGTGAGGTTACATAAATCAGCAAGCTTATGTTTCTTAATGGTATTTTTCCTCAAAGCTGTAGTCCAAGAGTGGGAAGTTAACTGAAAACAAAACTAATTAGTATCAAAAACTTAGCATTAATGTGAAACTGTTGGTGCTGGAAATTGCAAACTGTTAATGACTTCATTAAGTCATTACTTCACTAAACTGGACTTTTGCCCTATGCTTTTTATAATGGAGATTAGGGAAACCTTAGAATTGAATGAAAAAGGAGAATAGACAGTAATAAAACTTGTTATTAATCATCTTTAGTTTGGTCTTGTTACACTGCTTTCATCTGCTTTCTGCAGCATGTTGTGGTAATGGCAAAGCAATCTCAGTCCCTGCGGTTCAGCTTTGTGAAAAATCTGGACTGTGCTGTGTGTCTATCAAATAGTTTTCAGAAGTTGTCCTGAAATATTATCTTCCAAGTTTCAGTCAAGAGTTGTGATTGTGGATGTGTTAATTCTTAGAATTAACCAAGGAGATGCACTTTTAATTTTTATAAATTGCAGTTGGTACATGTTGCAAAGCTGTAAAAGTTTTAAAAAAATTGTTCATGTGTTCCTTTCAGGATAGAACAGAGTTGAGGCAGGAAATGCAATTTTAAATATTGTTGTATATTTCTAAAATCTGTCTTCACCAATGCCCAAAATTGATAGCCCTGCTCAGTTACATACCGCTGCAGTCAAAAAGGAACTCAAGCATTTAATACTCTCTGCACTAGAGAAGTTTGTGGTTTGTGTTGAAGTAATCAGTATATTTAATTTCATTTTGAAATTGCTTCTGTGAAAAATACTGTTCTTGAGTTGGCTAGTTTTCTTGTGTACTGAGTGATTTTTTAAAAAGTATTTCTATTTGCTCCAGGCAATGCTTCCACCGTACATCATTATGTTCTGAAGAACAAATGATTATAAGAAACGTCTTGTAGGAAAGAGGAATTAAGTTTTAAGATGGCGAGTGTGGTTAACACCCCCCCACTCCTCCCATTTGTAGCTTGCCAGGCATCTTCCTCTCTCTGAGGAAATGTTCTGAAATACTTGGGTGGCATTATAAATGCTGGTATTTTGTATAAAAGGCATATGGACTTCCTAGTGTTGATTAGTCACTGGTTGTAATTATGACAGATCATGATCTAATTAAAAATATGGGGTTTTTAAGTAGAATTTTGGCCTTGTAGGAAACCGCACTTAGGAATGTTTGGAACACCTTAAACATCTTTGCCTTTTAGACTCAGAAAAAATGGTTAGTACATAGCTGGATAAGCTGCTTTTCTTTATGTAACAGACAACTTAGAGCTAGTGGCTTTAAAATATAGTAAATGGAAATAATAATTTGAGATTGTTTCAGTATTTTTTCTTGAGCTAAAATTAGGATAAATACTCCAAAATAGAAAATTAATACAGTATGCTTAAGTTTTTGGTCAGCTTACAAGTAAGGAAACCAAACCATTATGTCTACTTCTTATGTAATGTAGGGTACTCAGTATAATTATTCTGTAGAAGAGCAATGAATGTGAAGCAGGTTTCTCACTGCGATTCTCCCATGGCCTGATTCAGGTCTGTACATGCTGATGTCAAATGGAAGACACTAATTACCATTATTTTTTGGTGTAGCACTTAGAGAGGTGTGCTGATCTTACGGGCTTCTAAGCCTACTGCTGGGTTGCCTGTAGCTGGATGTTTCTTGGAGCGGCTGCGTGGTGAAGGTTGGCTCTGTCAGCTGGTGGGAATGGGGAATGCTGTATGCAGCAGCCAGAAGGATTCTGCATAGAGAGCATCGTACACATCCGTTCTTGCAAGTTTACGTGCCCTTGGCTCGGGGCTGCTGCCATGATGCCTTGGAGTGTAGAACTGCAGGTGTGCTACCTATAGGAAGGAAACTGAGGCACCTGGGAAAGGACCTGTGATTGACCAAGTCCCTTGGGCCAGGAACAGAACGCAGTAGGTTATGCAGTTGTCACCCCAGAACAGCAGTCCAGTGTGTTTTGTTTAGTTCAGAAAAACCTGAGCTTAGGCCTGAGATTGAGCAAGTTTGAGCCTTCTCTACAAACAGCAAAACCACAACTTATTTCTGGCTTGTCGCTTTTGAGATGGTGGATAGTAAAGCACAGCGTGCAAATTAGTGTACTAGCAGTCAGGCCTTTTTATAGGAGTTGTGAGAATGTTCTGAAGAAGGAGAATAGTTTTATGTGGGTTTTGGAGAGGAAAGATGTTCTCAGAGATGAGGCTAGCACCAGAGAAATAAAACTATTCAAAAGCATAGTATTGGATGAGGGAGGAAATCATTGTGGTTTGAGCTGGAAGCGAAAAGTTTAGCAGCAGAAGAAAAGCATTCGAGAAAGTTTGCAGTGTAGGTTGTGAGTTGCCAGTCTGGGGTAATTCCTGTTTGGGCAAAACCTTGAGCCGCTAAAAGAGGGGGAGGATCTGCCCCACTGAATGTAGCTGTGTGTATTTGCTTTAGTATTGCAACTCCTTCAAGGTCATATGATTAGGATAAAAGCCCACTAATCAACTGTATAAGTAAGCCTCTGAACTAAATTGGACTCTTGCCCTCCTTGCAGTTAGCTGATATAAAAGCTTATTGTTTTTCTGCAGTTTATCTGGGGTAGTTAAAGCAGGATATTACAACCCAGTGTTTTACTTGCTTAAACAGTATTCTTAGCTTTGTATTTACCAGAATTTCTGATTAATTTTATTATTTTTAAGGTGTGAATCTGTAATGTCTGTTACTCTTTCAGGTTTTTCTCATTAAAGAAAGAAATGTTATTGCGCCCTATAAAACAGTAAGAGTAAGTATGTTTTCACTGCTCTTAGCAAACTGGAGTTTTGTAAGGATTTATGTTCTCATTTCTGAAAGAGTGAGATAATTATCATTTTAGGAATATGACAATAAAGCTTTAAAAAAAAAAGTGATTGCATGTTGAAAAACAATGTCTGAATTCTTCTGTGATGGCTTTCTGATACTTCTTGGAGATTATACTGCAGACTTGATACTTGACTTTAACCTTGGTGTGCAGCTCTGTGGGCTCAACAGTCAGAGCTATCCGCTGACTCATGTACAGTGGACCTGAGATGAGAGATTTCTAATTGATATTTCCCAGCTGAGTGCTTCTCAGTTGAAAGAAATGGCAGACAAGGCTGCTCACAGCAGAAATTGCTCCTGGTTGCCTTCTGCTGATGGGGTTGGTCTGCTCTGATTCTGAGCCTGGAGGCTTCAAGGTGTACAAGTAAAGGTTCTTTGCTCAAATTGTGAGATTAGTTAAGACACAAACACAAAACTTATTATGTAGAGTTAATTCACATTTTGTCCAAGAATTGAAAAAGACAGAATTATTTTTCTCAATGTTTTTAAGTAAGAAACTTCAAGAATGATGGAGTCCATAAATTTGTTTTACTGTAATGAACAGCAAAGAGGCAAGAGAGGATCTCTGTTCTCTCAATAAGTGCTTTGGTTTTAAGATTAGATGTGCCTCTGAACTGGGACTTTAAAGGGGTTTTTTTGTTGTTTTTCTTTTTTCTTATTCTGGTAATTCTTCACGTGTTGCACCTATTTTGTCTTCTGTCCTTCTATGTTCTGTTTTACAGCCATGTGCAAGATTTATTAAGTATCAGACAAATATCTTATCCCATTGCCAACACAGTGGAAAAGAAAAGAATCAGAAGGGTTATTTGGAAAGCTTTTCACTTCATTTTCTCCTAAGCTATGATTCATCCACAGCTAAAACATTTCTGACAGTTAACCATCACAATTTACTTTGCTAAAGTGCAGCTATGTTTCTGCATTTTTAAACAAGAAATCTAGCTCACCTTCAATCTTTTCTGATTTTTTTTCTGTTGCTGCTGAATATCTTCTACTTGATTTGTTGCCAGTTCCATATGTCACTGAGTGCTGGAATTGAGTAATACATTTTATGTTCCATGTCTTTCTTTGATTGTTTCAGATCAATTACAAAATACTGAGCTGTTGTCTTTGAATATGGCTGGAGAGCTGCAGAGACAACTGCTCACAAAAACTGTCACATTGTTGGCTGTAAGCAACACTTGTAGACCATTCACTAGGATTTCTGAGAGCTGTGGTTTTTTTCCTGTTGGAGGAAAATGATGCTCTGGGTGAAATGTTGCAAAGGTTTCATCTAAATTGCTACTGAATTTCATGTCTCCCGCTAACCCAGTTCCATTTGCTTTTCAAAACATGCTTTCCTCTTGCATTGCTGTCAGTTCAGCTCAGATCACATATGTTACACTAAAGATCCTCAAGATTTTCATTTCTTCCTTCCTTCAGTTGAAAATTAATCCAGTTGGACCTACTGACCAATGTCTTGCTTTAGTCTTACTGATTGCTTGGTTGAATTTTTTTTTAAAGTCTGGCCTGAGAAATCACAAAACACTACAGAAATATATTGATACAGTTTTATACTACATTCAGGGGTCATGTGAAAGGATCCAGCAACATTTGTAAATATGAGTTGTGTGTAAAGTTAGTACCACTTGCTCCATACACATACTTTCAATATACTTAAGTTAAAACCAGGAATGTCTACTATAAAATGACACTTAAGAAAGCTGGGAAAACTTCACAGGGGAAAAATGAGTGTGCCACATAAATTGGTTGATGTGTTAAGGAGGCTTTTGTAAATGGCTTGTCAAAATAGGCTGTGATTAGACTTGGGATCTTTTCAGCTCAAAACTACTTTTGTAGATGACAGTGACTAACTTTTTTAGCCTAGTCTTGAAAGATTTGAGGGGCTGGTGTCTTTTAAGAAATACAATAGCTGTTTAAAATGTAACATGCCATTTGCTAGTTCTCTATTTGCATATGTAAGATGATAACAGAGCTGTTGTGCTGTATTGTATTAAACAACAGACAAAATACTGCATAGAGAGCTTTCCACAGGGAAGATGTGTTTATAAAGAAAAAAGATCAGGTTTTACATCTGCTTTTGGAATCTTTGAGGTATAACACAATCTTCAATAGCATCGTTTTACTGGGGCTTAGAGTTTTATTATTTAGGGGGTTTTAGTTTAGTTTTGTTTTTTTCCACAGAGTTCTTTTTGAAATTCATTTGTAGTAAATGTACTTTTAATTTTAGGGTAGAGCAGAACACTTATTCCAACTGGATGTTGCTTGGAAAGTAGGAGATGTTGTACAAACTCTACATCAGGTATGTGGTTATTCGATATCCCTGTGTAGTTCATCACAGCATCTTTTGATTTTTAGTGTAGAGTTTCATTTGTTCTCAAGGTGAAAATCCTGGAGTATCTATTTTTAAAATGCGGACTTGAACACAGCATCTAGTTCTGACAGCTGTTGTAAGTGACCCACGTTAGCTTTTAGTCTGCAGGGTGGCAGTAAGCAACGTAGTAACACGGCAGTAGCAGCAAATACATATGTCCTACTTTAAACAAAGAAATAGTAATAGATCTCTTAGTATGCCATCCCCAAGAATGCTAAACACCTCCAGTTTCTGTTGAATTCTGAGCTGTGTGGGACTTCTCTGCTATTTCACTTAAAGCTCATTGTTTAGCTTTACAGGGCTTCTTGTCTAGATAAGATGGGAGATCAAGCTGCCATGGTAAGTATCTGATTATTTCTAATATCCCTGCTCAGTTATGAAATTGTGATAGCACTGTTTAATTATTAAGTTCTCATTTTATTTGAATCAGAAACCATATTAATTTTTCTTTCCTTCCATATTAGATAACTGCTATATTGCAGTCTCGCTTGGCTAGAACTTCATTTGATAAAAAGAGGTACTTTTCTGATCACTTTCTATTGGGGAATCATTTTCATCTTTTTGGTTGATTAGTCTACTGCACTGAGTTAGATGGCTGGCTGAGTTATTGTAAGTTGTCTAATTCAGAGAGTTAGCTTCTTTGTATTCTGAAGCATCTGGAATGGAGAGTGGGAAATTCTGTGTTGTGAAGGTGAATGTGTTACTTTGTCTCCAAAACATTTCATTTTTCTGGGAATTTGTTGCAGTTGGGCATCAATATATGCCAAATAAAACTATAGTTTTAGAAAAGTCAACTGGCTTATTGCTCTGAGACTGGGGCAGAATGTAGCAATGTTCCTTTCTGGAGTGCCTGTTAAAGTGGAGGTCCCAACAAAGAACTTTATTCCTGTGTAAAATAGGCTTAGTGAAATCCCCATTCTGATGTCCCAAGGCTATAAGCAAACTAAAACCTGTCTAAATAATTTAAGGATGCCTCTACCAAAGTAAGAACTGGAGGTAAACTTACTCCTTTTCTTCACTTGTAGATTTCAAAGCATTTCTGAAACGCTGCATATGGAATGTAAAGCAGAAATGGTGACGCCACTGGTGACTAATCCAGGGCATGTGTGCGTTAGTGATGCTAACTTGTACTTCCAGCCTCTTAATGGATATCCTGTAAGTGCCTCATAGATGGTCTTGCATACAATGTGAGCACGCTGCCCTGCTAGTGGACAGTTTTAATTTTCTGTACTTTTTCTCTGAAATGCACGTAGAGCACATCTCCAAGAAGACTATTTTCAGTTATATTTAGAAGGTCATTAGTTTTCCTTTGATCTCTGCTGCTCTGCTGCATTCAGTGTATCTCTTCCTCTGAGGCTTCATTCTGTGCTAACTTGCTTAAAGTTCACCTCCTACTGACAAAGCACAAAGTGTCCTTCGCTCGTTCTCTTATTAATATTTGAAGATCACTATTTGTAACATTTCATTTAAGATCAATTTCTCAGTCTTAGTCTGATACTGTTGCCACTTACATACATGTCGTTTACTTTGGGAGCTCTTAGCTAGGCTTTCTATTAAACTGATCATTTCTTTCTCTGGAGGAAGACTGAGTGTATGTTACAGATGGACTACTGCTTTGGAACTGTGTCATAGAAACAGTAGTGATTGTCTTAGCAGGCCACTGACTGAGCTATGATTCTGTGAAATACTTTCAGAATGGACATAGCAGTAGCACGATCACCAGAAAACTTTAATCCTCAGATTCATTTTTTTTTCCAATTTGCTTGTCAGCATGTGAGATTGCATCAGCAGCCCTGATGTTGCTCCAGCTGGGTATGACTGGTCCTGCAGGCTGGTGGAGCACAGTCTGTCCAGGGATGAAGTACCAAGCTAGGCCCATCCTCTAATCCCAGTGCTGGACTGCCAGTTCCCTCCACAGGGCTTAGGACTGGAGCATATCTCTAGTGCTCCTGTCCACTGGTACCCTGTGGGGAAAGAAAGGGATTTGCCTAATTTGAGTGCCCTAAGGACAAGGAAAAGACAAGCAGAAGATTCAGTGGAGTCTGGAGACTCAGACACGGGGAAAGCTCTAGTGCTCTGAAAGAAACACTGAGTTAGAGAGATCATATCTGTGACAAGAGGAAGAAATGTTTGGAGCTGGTACAGAGAATGGAAAAGGGAATTGGAGAAAGTGGGAATTGGTTCATTCTTGTAGAACAAAGGAGGAGGAATTTGGGGGGCAGACTTTTTGGCAGGGCCTTTTGCTATAGGTCAGGGGTAATCTTTTTCAACTACAAGAGGCTAGATTCAAACTAGATAGAGGAAAAAGAAGGGTTTTTTCAGTGGGATGGCGGTGCCGTTCTGTCTGCAGCCGCCAGGTGGCACCATCGTGCCCAGGGGCTCCCTGCCCTAGTCCGCCGTGTTCTGCCGCTCCGGTGCGTGGGCATTGCTGCTGGCGGCGCTCGGGGTCATGCACTGCTGCTCACTCGCTCCTGAGCTGCTCGGGTACTCCGGCAAAAACCAACAGCAAAGACAAGCTTCCTCTTTTTAACATCACTGCTTAGCTCCACTTTTCAACTGCTAAAATGACATGGGCGGATATTGTTTTCATATGGCTAGTATCTCTAGTCAAGAACTTCAGATTGTCTGAGGAGGATAAGATAGAAAAACATAAATATACTAGAATGTCTCCATCTTTTCTTCCCCCTCCCTCATCCCCCCACAGAAACCAGTAGTACAAATAACACTGCAAAATGTGCGTCGCATCTATAAAAGAAGACATGGGCTGATGCCACTGGTAAGCTCAAGTTTTTATTTTATTTTATTTTATTTTATTTTATTTTATTTTATTTTATTTTATTTTATTTTATTTTATTTTATTTTATTTTATTTTATT
>VYXF01000177.1:788218-813070 GCA_013397295.1 Polioptila caerulea
TTTTATTTTGTTGTCTTGCTGTATATATGCTTTCTTAAAGGGACCAGCTGAAACAGTCTGCATCATTAGGTAAAAGCCATATGTCCTTAAAAACTCTGTACTACATAGTGAACAGTACTCAATGATCCTTTCTCGATTTTTAAGTGGTTTTTTTCCTGTGTTGTCAAAAAGATGAAAACTGAGTACATTCTGACAAGGATGAAAAACTTCTTTCATAAGCAGTCAGCGTAGAAGGGAGTACCTTTAGGAAGCAATTCATTCTGTTTACCTCAAGCACCTATCACGGGGTAGAACGAATGTCTCTCTCATGATGTATTTTCTCTGGATTGATTTGTGGAGGAAGTTTGGTCATTGCTTCATATTGAGACTCATGTGGAATGATGATTCCTGCTGTACATGACTGAGGAATGTCAAGAGCTCTGCAATGAAACCTCAGTTGTGTGCTTTCAGTGTTAGCACTGAAATTTCATTCTTGTAGAAATATTTTTGTCTCAAAACATATTTAAACCAAATACACTTTTTTTTTTGCCTATGTAAGTGGAATTAAATCTCTAGGCTTAATCAATCCAGGCAGAGCCCATCTATTGGCTCAGTGTAAACTGAATGCTGTTGTGATTGGAAATACAAAATTTAGTATGTTAGATTTTGTAGGCCAAACTGCTACCCAGTATAGAGTCATAAGTCTTAGATATTAGTAACTGGAGCATTCTGTTAAAAACCACAAATACTGCAGCTTGTCAATAATTGCTCTCATTTGTTTTCCCCCCCTTTAACATTTCAGGGACTTGAAGTATTCTGCACAGAAAATGATCTATGTTCTGACATCTACTTGAAATTCTACAACTATCAGGATCGAGATGAGGTCTATCGCCTTATTGCAAAATATATAGGTTTGCAGTATTTATTTATTAATGTAGTGTGTAGTACCTTGTGAAGGGAGATTTGTCTGGATTTTGCTCTGTTGATGTGTGGGAAGAGTGAGAAAAATAAACAGATATATAAGCTGTAACATTTTTTTAGAAATAAGCAAAGATCAGAATGAATGTTATGAAATGGCACCAGTTTGGTTGTGTTTAAAGAGCTGAGTGTGAAAGCTGAGGTGGCATTATTAGACAAAACTAATTTTTTTGATTTACAACTTGACATGCACTGTCATTTAACAGCCCCCTTTCCCCCTCCTTCCAAAAAAAATAAAACAACAATAATCAAATAAATAAACAAAGCCATAAAACACTATCTTCAAAGCAAGGGATAAATAAGATCTACTCACTAAATTGTGTTTTGCTGAAAAAATACAGACTAGCTTGTGTATGGATCCCCTAAGTCCTCCGTTAAGACCCTATTGAGAAACTTTCTTTAATAAGTGGATTTCCAGTGCACACATAAGTACCTGAACTTTCTTCAATATTAGGAGTGGTTGATGGAAATTACCATTCTAAATCAGTTGAGTTCTCATTTCTATTAAATCTTGTATGCATTAATTCCTAGAAAGTGATGGGGTTTTTTTTGCAGATTGTAAACAGAAGCTTCCTAAAATATGAGTGTCCTGGAAAAAAACGGGAGAAAAAGGCTGAGATTTTCTGTAATTTGAATCACTGAAACTCATATTTACTGCCAATATTAAAAATGTTTATGTAAATTTTGTGCAATTTTGTTATTGTACCAAGACTCTAGTTCTGTTTCAATGAATTCACCTAAATATCAGTTGACATGTACCTTCTGCTTCACAAAGGAAAATGGAAAGGCCGCAAAGGAATGATAACTTTCCTTTGGAATTGTTTTAGTCTTTTAGATTTTTCTTTGAAAAGGAAATAGATTCTGACATCATTTTCTCTGTTATTGGAATAGCTGCATGCTGTTACCCTGCTTCAGACTTTTTCTGGATAATTTTCTAGGGTGAAATTTCAAGGTGTAGATGAAAATGCTGATGATGTTGGAGCTTAGAAATAAAAAAAAGGGTGAGCCCTTTCCCTAAAAGTGTTTGTAACACCTCAGTAGCTCACTGGCAGCAGAAATGCCTCTCTTTGAAGGTGCTAACACTTTTTACTTGTCGAATTTAAAGTACTAAAGTGAAGGAAAGATTGGAATATGTCTTTCCACTCTATGCTGAGCTAAAATAGAGGCCTGCCATAATCTAATCTAAGTTTCTTTCTTGCTATCATGCCATAATGGCATTCCTTCAATTCTACTATTTCAGACACTTGCTCGGGTGCTGTATACAGAATCAGTGGAAGAAAGTTTAAAAATAAATAAATAACCCAGTTTTCCAGCAGCATACCTTGACATTACAGCTAGTAAGCAGAGTAGTGCAGTTTGAATGTCCTGACCTCCTGCCTATACTTCAAAGAGAACTCTAGGTTCATAATTCCTACTTTTTTGAGTGTGGGTCAAGTTTTCTTTTCCTCTACTCTCTGTTTCAGTGGATGTGAAATTAAATCCTGTTCACACATGACTTCTTTCCACAAGTTACTGATAGTGCACATCCTTGGTTGCAGTAGGAAAAATATATTTAATTTTTTTCTTGACTCAAGCAGAACTGCTTCTAGAAATTTGAAATCTTAAAGGTTACCAGATTGCTGAGAGAGTTGTTTATGGTCTGCAAATAGTTTTCCATTCCTATGTAAATATTCATCCATTCTTACTGTGGTTTTCAGCACTCCTTCCTTATGATTATTTTTTCTTGGCCAAATGCAGTTGAGACCTGTTTGCAGAGATACTAAAAATGTGTGAAGTATGGTAGCTGTGGCAACATGAATTTGCTGATTAATTCTGATTTGTTCTATTAAGAAACTGTGCCCTTAATTATTTTATACTATCTTGCACGATGTTAATCACAGTATAATTTGGGGATCAAACTCTAAACTTCACAACTCTTAATGTTTTATTTTATTTTATTTTAGAAAATCATATTGCAGAGCACACAGCTGAAAGTTATGTGTTGCAATGGCAGCGAGGACATATATCAAATTACCAGTATCTTCTCCATCTCAACAATCTGGCTGATAGAAGCTGCAACGATCTCTCCCAGTATCCTGTATTTCCTTGGATCATAGCAGACTACTCTAGTTCAGTGTTAGGTATGTGTACATAAAAAAGCATGTTAGTGTATCATGACCAACCTGAAATGTGTGTGGGGGGAATTTACGCTGCATAAACTTCAGGTTACATCAAAATGAACCTGGCATTAGTGGTCTTGGATATTTTCTTATGGACTTACCCCTCCGCTTTAGCTTAAGGGACAAAATACCTCACCTTTTTCTGTTAAGTATTTCACTCCTTAGATACAGATTATGTACCAAGCATCTGCTTGGTTGCTTTGTAGATCAGCAGTACTGGGCATTCAAAGACTTTGTGTGATTTGTATAAATAGAAAAGAACCAGTAAAATTACTTTTTTTTTTTTTTTTTTTGAGCAAGTTAGACACACTGAAATGTGTAGAATCCAGGTGTTCTTTTATCATTCTTAGCATTGCAGGTTGAATGCAAGAGGGTGACAAGGCTTGTGCCTAAATAGGCTCCTTGATTAAGGGTCTTAGTGCAGTTTGTGTTGGGATTTTGTCCTTTCAAGGATTGTGTTCCTCCTCAAGAAGCAGAGTAGGGGAATCTTGTGGTATTCATCAGCACCTGCTCAAACACTTCAATCTGATCATATGATGGGACTTAACTGTAGCCTGACAGAATGGTTAATGATAATAGCAGCTGCTTTTGTGCCTTTGGTAGCAGTACCTTGACTCTGTGACACTGCTTTTAATAACTGACCCATATATTAACTATTAGCTCTTGAGCAAGAGGTATGAGATTGTATGTTCTTGGAAGGAAGACTCTATGGGATTGCAGTCAGTAGGGAGGGAGAAAATTACTGGAGGGGTTCTGTGTTGGCTTTTTGTTGCTTTGTTGCTGCTTGGATAGGTTGGGGTTTTTTTGACTTTTTCTTAAATATTGATTAGAGTACATTCAAGTCTAGTAGAACGCTTGGGGTCTATAACAAAGCATATGGTTTTGTGTTTTTTTAAGATCTGACAAAGCCTGAAACATTTCGTGACCTTAGTAAACCAGTTGGTGCCCTGAATAAGGAAAGGCTGGATAGACTTGTGGTATGTATATCTTGGCATTTATATGCTGAACGTTTTGTGCCTTGTACCTATGGGCAATAAAAGGATCTTTGTCCAGCAAGCTTTGGGAATTTTGTCTTATGAATTATTCTATCAATAGCTAACTAGAAACTTTATCAGAAGTAAACATACCTATAACCATTCCACATTTATTTTTCAGCTTAATTTCATCAGAACTGGTTTTGTCAGTACTAATTTAAAATTATATGAATCCATTTCCTCTCTCTTACTACCTTTTCATACGTATATGCTTTTAAAAGTTTTGCCTTACTTGTAAAATAATATCCCAAAATCCATTTAATATATATATAGTGGCACTGAGATGCTATGAACATACATGGATTTATGAAACTTCAAAACCCATGGATTTAAACGCACAATATAGAACACATGTTTGAAAGAAATAAGAAAAAGTCATAGAAATCTTAAGTATTTCCATTTAAGAAAAATACTGAATTTGAGGAAGGGTGCTTCAAAGGGAGGAAATTTAGATCCATGGAGGTCAGAGCACTAACTTGAAAAATCTATATGCTTATAATAGTGCACCAAGTTTTTCTGTTTCTCAAGGTAGGCAGGCTTTCCTTTCATAAGCTGTCAAACACATACTTAGAGACTTAAAAGTTGCTTGGCTTTTAGTTATTTGTGTAAAATTTTTGTCTTCTATGGAAGGTTGAATATTCTAAAATAATGTATAGAACATTAGAAAAAAATATTGCCAGAATAACTCCATTATATTGTTAAAAAGGATTAAAATAATTCAATATCATATAGCTTCCTAAGATTGTGGAAGGCAAGAATATGAACAATGTTGTGTTTACAGTAACAGTAAATAAAGCCTTCCTTCTAAGATCTGACTTTCCTCAAAGTTTTACTGTCTTTTTACTGCTTACTGCAGTAAAAGTCATACTGTTTATATTATGATACATTTTAGAATAATGCATAGGAGCTTCAGACAGGAAGAGATCTTCCAGGTTGATGGAAGTCAGTATGTTCTTTCATACTCTCATTAAACTAGATGTGAAAGACAAAAAGGAAACATTTCTTTGCACTTCTTTGAATTTGAGTTACTGCAGAGAAAGAGAAAAAAACACTGAAAACCTGGTAGCTCTGGATAATCAGTTATTTTGCCATATTGATTTACTGCTCTGATTAAAGCTGTATGGATATTTTAACTTGAGAGGGTTTTTTTTATCATTAGAAGAAAAATTGGGGGCGGCTGGTCCTAATCCGTGCCTTTAAAAAGAAACTGTGTGTTTGTGTTCACAGTTGAGGGAAAGCAGGAGTGTGGATTTGGAACAGACGTTTCTTTCTTCTTCCTATGTTGCAGACACGTTATCAGGAAATGCCAGAGCCCAAGTTCATGTATGGAAGCCATTATTCTTCTCCGGGTTATGTTTTGTTTTATCTCGTTAGAGTTGGTAAGACACCTTTTATGTGCTCTCTGAGCAGACAGTTACCTCCAAAGCAGACAAGGTTTGGAGCAAGCTGATGCTGTTTTTCTTTCTCCTTAGCTCCAGAATACATGCTCTGTCTGCAGAATGGAAAGTTTGATCATGCTGACAGAATGTTCAACAGGTTTGTTTACATTTTGTCTATAACTAGGCTGGTTTTGTTTTCAAATACACATCAGTGGGGAGTGCAAGACCTTAAAAATATCCTTTTTTAATGAATGTGTGATTGATCTGTCTCATCTAGCATTGCAGAAACCTGGAAAAACTGTTTGGATGGTGCAACAGATTTCAAAGAGGTAAATAAATGGCTGGAAAATTATTCAAATCCTCTCATCTGTGCTTAGCTTTCTCATCTACTGTGGATTTGAGAGTGTTTTGTTGGAGTGTGCTAGGTTGTTTTTTGTGTTGTTTGTGCTTTTCTGTTGCATGGGTCTGGTTTTTGGGTTTTTTGTAAGGCTGATGACTGCATTTTATGAATCTTATTTATTTATTAACTGTATATTAATCCTATATCAACTCCATGTTTGCTCATCTGTGCCTGCTTTCTGGCTTTTAGTTAAACAGAAGTCTCATAGTGAATGTTAATGGAAATACATGGGAATTACCAGAGTGTAGATTAAGTCTGAAAAGACAATTTTATTTATTGTCTGCTGGAATCTTGTAGGAATTTGGCCATATTGCAGCACTACATCCAGAGAGTTAAACTGTAGAAGTAGTATCTTGGGTTTTTGAGCCTTGAGAAGCCCTAATTTGTAGAATGTGTTGAGAATAAAAACTGTCACGTAATAAATACTGTTAAACTCCTTTATCAAAGAAACATTGTTTAATACAGTGATGCTTTAAAAAAATAGTCTACAGTTAATGGTTAGATATGGTGATATTTAAATAAATTATTTACCCTCTGAAATTTCTGTCATAATTCTAGTTTTATTCTAGATTTTAGTCTTGTCTCTTACTTGATGTCTTAAAAATGAGAAGCTATGCAATGAGAGTTCTGAAGATACTTGTAGATATTATGGATTTATATGTCACACATTGCTCGTTAAGAATGTGTGCCACTCTGAATTTTGCAATTTAGCTCAGAGAACTGTCTTGTAGGGAAAGCTTGCCCAATTTTAGGGCTTGACATATGAACTTTATTAGCTTTCTTTCCTCTGAATGATCTGTTTAAGTGATCCAAACTAAGCTAGTATCAAAACTTGGTTGATTTTTTTTTTTTGCTTTTTTTTTTAATTCCAGTTGATTCCAGAATTTTATGAAAATGATTCTAGTTTTCTAGTAAATAGTTTGAAGTTGGACTTGGGAAAAAGGCAAGGTGGAAAGATGGTTGAAGATGTAGAGCTTCCACCTTGGGCATCAGGTAATAATAGTCAAACTTGTGTTATTAATTAATTCAAGATTGCTGGAATCATGGTTCTTCCTCAAAAATGTCCATTCCAGTTTCATCTAAATAAACTCGCTCTTTAAAGCACTGACAAAATTAATAGGTGCTTTTAATTTATATAAGAAAATTGAGATTTAGTGTCGGGTGTTTTGTTGGCTTTTCAAGAGTGAAGAGGAAGAGAGATGGATACGAAGATTGAACTGGATATTTTCTCCTTTATTTAACCTTTCTCTTGTTAGGGCCTGATGACTTTCTTCAGAAGAGCCAAGAAGCTTTAGAAAGTCCATATGTATCCGAACATCTTCATGAATGGATTGACATCATATTTGGCTACAAGCAGAAAGGAAGTGAAGCAGTTGCAGCTCACAATGGTAAATACATGTTTATAGAACCAGCAAAAAACAAAGGGATGCTTCAATTAGGCAGGAATGGTAAATCACAATGTAGCTGTAATGCTTATTTTGTTCTGAGTGTTCATAACTGTGCTTTGAATGCTTGATCCTTATTGGAAATAGTGACTTATCTGGTGGTATTGCCTTCCTGGTGGTTTCTGTCTTTGAAGATGTGCCTCAGAGGGTGGACAAGACGATTCTGTAGCATTGCTGGGAGCTGCTTGCACATTACGGTGTGGCAATATAGTATGGAATTAAAAATTCCATTCCAATTAAAAATGGGAGTCTGCAGGGTCTCCAAATAAACATGTATTTAACCTTCCTCCACTGTAATTTCAGTGAGGAAATTTCAACACAATTTCCCCCTTCTCCTGAGAGAATTGGCAAGGGAAAGGATGGGCTACTGGGCTCCAAGTCTTTGGAGCAAGAAGGAAGGAAGAAGTGTGTGTTGGTTTGTCCTTGTATACATACAAGGACAATATGATGATATGTGACATACAATGGCTGCCTGTGAGACATTTCACTGTTTGCAACCTCACTCTGAACATTTATCTAGCCACTTTGGGCCCTTACAAAGGGGGATGTTGTTGTGTGACTGCTGGGTAGATGTATTTATTTACACCTAATCGTATTACCAATGATCAACTTACCAGTCTGATATTTTAGCTGTGGATGTTATTACCCAATAAGGAAGTGCCCTCTTTTAAAAAAAGAGTAGCAGATCAGATTTTTAGGGTGTTTATTACAGAAGGCCTCATCCTTTTGAAGGACTACAAGTAACAGAAAATGTTGAGATAGTTTGCACTTAACAAGATAGAATAAGTTTAGAAAGAAAACCTTCCTACAACAGTGGTGAGGAATAAGCAACTCCTCATTTTGGTACTCAGTACCTTCTACTTCCAAGGTAAGATAGTTGAGATGGTAAGGATTGTTTTTCTGGGTTTTGTTTGGGTTTGGGGATTTTTTTGCTGTTTGGTTGGGAATGGGTTGGGTTGTTTTCTTGCTGTTCATTTCTTTCCAGTGTAATTTCTCCACGTGTCCTTAACGTATGATTGGCTATATTTTAGAATTGTAGCGTTTGGCATCCAGTCATACTGTGAGCATAAGTGTCAATTGCAATGTACCACAGACTTTAAATACAGTAAATCTGCATATAAATTATGGCACCTATGTTTTTACCTCTCAAAAGAGAGCACTAATGAGAGCACTTTTTATGCATAATGTGCTGCTTCTGCTGCAGTATGGATTTTTATTAGCATAATGAATTGCAGGCATTTAAGTAGATAAGAGAGGCAGAAGGCATCTGTGTATGAATGAACTTAGGTCAAAGTAAATATTCTTAAGCAGAGGCCTCAAAGTTATTTGCGTCACGTCAATTCACCTGGAAAGATGAATACACAGATCTTTCTGATCTTTCCTTATTACTTTCTGTTCCCTCTCTGAAAATTAACCAGAGATCCAGTTATGCAACTGTGCTTGCTTGCTTTTTTAGTTATTTATTTATTGGGGGAAGGTATTTAATGAAGCTTAAATAAGTGATCCTTCCTTTATAAAAGTACTGATTCCTTCTGAAACTTTCAGAAAGTCTTCTTGGAAGTTCTAAGTTTTTTCAGATAAAAAATCAGGATTAAAATGTAAGACTTCAAACTCTAATGCCTGCTGAAATAGCTTATTTGTGAATAAAAAATGCAGTTCTGTTTATAGGAAGACGAACAAAATGAGCCTTGTATATCTACATTGTACAAATAAACTTTTTTTTCCAGTGTTTCACCCATTAACTTATGAAGGAGGAGTGGATTTAAACAGGTAATTAACAAGAATCTGAATGTTTTTGTTAAAGCAGATAGCCAAGTTTCTCAGTATCTCTCCAAGTTCTCTGCTGGCTGTAAAAGGACTCTGTACATGAATGGTGTTGCTCTTCCATTTTTATATTCCCAAATATGCAGAGAACCAGCATCATGTTCTCAGTTTTAGCTTGCATTGAAAGATTTTTACTTAAGCATTTCTTCAGTCTGGCTTTTGTGAAATTGCTTTCTTTTTTTCAGTCATTGAGAATATTGTTATTTTACATAAACAAAGTTATGAAGCTGTTATATAATTGTAAACCTGCAGTAAATCAGTTCTGTAAGAATGTGTGATGGCCTGTAGTGCTGTAGTAACTGCACATGCAGTTCCATGCTTTTGGGGAACGGGGTGGGGGAAAGTACTTGCCTCCTTGGCCTAATTATATCTCTTGCTTTGTGAAGTATTATGGACCCCAATGAAAAAGTAGCTCTGCTGACACAAATCCTGGAGTTTGGACAGACACCAAAACAGTTGTTTACAACCCCTCATCCTCAAAGGAAAATGCAGAAATTGAAAAGCTTGTCTCGAACATCTAGTCACAGCATTTCCATAGCTGAGTCTCCAGGTAAATGTTTAATAGATAAACTAACAATGTGAAGGATTTGTAATTTTGAGTAGTATCTTTCTCCCACAGGATCTCATTATACAACTCTCTTGGCTATTTGCCCTGTAAGCCAACTCAAGATAAATCCATGAACTAAATCTTAAAGAAAAACAAAACTAGACCAGTTTCAAATTTGAAAATCCAGGTGTTGCCCTGTATTTTGCCTTCTCTCCAGTGGTCTCCTCTGGGACTGTTCAGCCTCTGCTTCTGAAGCTGTGTGAGGTCTATCATCCCTGGCCCTTTAAATTCAAGCTGATGTGACAGCAGTTTCAATGGCCATATCTGCAGGCATTTTAAATGATGCAAAGATTTGTGTAGGTTTTAACAGGAATGTCTTAGGGGTAATCAATTAATTAGCTTGATCAAAGTAAACGTTAAGAACTTAAATTAATGATCTAATTTTCTTTTCCTTTTCCATGAATTGAATGCAAATCTAAAAGAAATTTTTTTTCCCTATACTAACTACATACTGTAGGAGCAGAGTTGATTGAATAACTTTCTTCTAGAAAAGGGTTGTAATGCCCTCTCAGGCTTCTGTTCAAGGCAGGACTTAAAACATTTCTCTGAAACTAAGATGCTATTGTCTTCATAATGTATGTAATGATTTAACTATAAATTGGGCTGAAGATTCAGCCCAGCCATCACTTGGAAAGATTTTTCTCATTGGATTGTCTTCAATTCACTTGATGGCGTTCATTTTAAGCAGAGGAGTGACAATGAGTGCTACTTAGCATGGCAACCTGTAGCATCCAATGGCAAGAGGGGCTTTGAGAGTTGCATGTGGTGATAGCAATGGTCATGTGTATTAAATAGATTTGCTGCCTAAGTCATTAATTCACACATTGACAGTTTCTCTTGGGCATGACCTTTTATAATCGACATCTAATTATCTTAATTTTGTGGCATTTCATCCCTCAACTTTTGCAACAGTGAAATGAAGTTGTGACACACTCAATGCAATAGAATAATAAAAGCACATACTTTATTGTAGCAGTAAATGGCTTTTCTAGTTCTTTTCCATCTGAAAAGCCCTTGACATTTCAGAGGACATCAAAACATTGCTGCAGAGTTTTTAGGCTTTCTTTTTTGTTTGTTTTCCATTTTGGAATTGCATTCTGTAAAGTCTGCAGTTTAAAAGCACTAATTTGGTGAGAAAAATCCCATTTTTGACTGTGTAAGCCTAAGCAAATTCTGCAAGAGATTTGGGGAAAAAAAAAGTTAGTGATCTTGTCACTCTTTTCATTAGTCTAAGGATCTTACCCCTGAAGCTCTGCATGATTTCTGTACTTTCATATTTATATCAGCTACCTAGGTATTTGAAATATGTCTTTTTATTTCCTATTTGTGATGGAACTTTATCATGGCATTTTATTGCAGTTTCTCCAAATGAAGAATCATTTGAAGATTTGACAGAAGAAAGTATAACACTTGCCTGGAACAATATTGCCAAACTGAAATTAGATAAGCAATATAAAATTCACAAAGAGTAGGTACTATTCTTTTCAGTCAAAATTCTTCCACTGAATTGGGGTGAGGGATCTGTGTGTCAATCTGAATGATGGGTTAGGGTTTAAGGTAAATACTTTTCTTTGTGATATGACATAGTGATTTCATTATGCAAGATGAACTTGAGTGTATAATGAGTTATGAATCCAGAGAAGTTATTTGTCAGCTTGCTTTTTTTCTACTGTTTTTCCTTAGCTCTAAGTGTGTATAAGCTCTTTATCATTTTAGTACCTGAAGCAGATATTGATTACTCTTCTCTAAAACTGATAACAGCAGTCAGATAAAGACTTGCCTTTATGTTTTTATAACACCAGGAGGACACAATTTCATCCCATCAGATTTGAAAGGGTAAACACTTAAATTGTTCCACTGTACACTTCAAGCTGCTGCTGCATGAGCAGTTTACCAAGTCTCCAGCTGTAGGTATTCAGTTCATCCAAACTAGTACCAAACTACTGTTCTGATGGATTCCTAAGGAGTCAAGAGGCAGTTCACTTTTCAGGTGAACTTTGAAAATACCTAAAATGAAAAATGTGAGCTATATTTTAAAGAACAGGTTTTCCTTTGGCCCCATCTCTTGTCCTAGTGACTGGGCTGGTTAGGAGGATTTCTCACTGCCTTGAGTCCAGTTATTTTCTTGGTGACTTATGATCCAATAGGAAAACATATCGTGCCCCTAAAACAAGGTGATATTTGTAGTGAGAAATCTGTGAACAGATCGTTAGCATTAGAGAAATCCTGATCCTGAAAAGACACTCCAATTTCAGCTTCTAATTATTGTCATTGCTTTTTTTTTTCTGAAGACTGCTGAGAAATAATGAGACACAGAGCTGTTTTACAGAACTTTGGCTGTGCAGGATGCTCTGTGCTTCCTAATTTCCTGACATAATCTTTGTCTAAATTTCTACCTATAGTGACTTTGCCAGTGTCAAAGGATAAAAAATATGCAAATTCCAGTTCCTGACACTCGAGGTATTCAGTGTCTACTTGTAGGCAGCTTCCTGACTATTTGTAGCTAATCCAGAACTGGATCAACTAAATGTGAAACCATTTATCTGCTCACATGGTCAAGTCCCTTCTGATGGAGTTCTTACAGAACACTATGGGGATCCTGTCCTGGTGTTTCACATACTGTGTCAAGGTATATTTTTGTCTCTAGGTGGATAACACACCACTGTAGTGTTTTTAATCTCCTTGAATGTCTTAGCTCTTACAGAGCTCAAATAACGGAGTTCAGCTGTAATCTATTTACAGTATCATGGTTAAGTTTCAAAACCTATGAAGTCACCCACAAGCTTACTTTTATTAAACAGGGCAATTACTGGAATAGCAGTCACTTGCAATGGGTCTTCTGTTTTCACTACATCCCAGGGTAAGTATTGCACAGGTATTTACCACAACCTGCTGTGTAAATGCAGGTTAATGTTTTGGGTTTTTTAACAAAACTACTTGAAACTGAAATATATATCTGATGTAATTAAATAGCTTAACTATATGAATTTGCTCAGCTTTAGATGATTATGACTCAAGCATTTCTATATTATCTAGGCTTGGAAGATAATTTCAGTAATGATAATAATGGAAGTTTGTCCATTTAGATACCAGAGTTCTCTTAGAGTTTGAGCATGAGTTAGTCCATCTATAACTGGTACAAAACAGGGTAGTTCCAGGCTCAAGTCACAAGCCTTTTGAAGAGTTTCTCAGAGACTATGAAAAACCTGTGTCTGCTTTTCATAGTAAGATATTCAAGCAGGAGCAAAATTATTAGCTTCTAGAATATAAAATAGTCCTTTTACCTTCTATTTTGTCCCTTATCCCCAGATTCAACTTTGAAGATGTTTTCCAAAGACTCAAAAACCATCCAGAGAAGTGTGTCCTTTTCAAACATGGTAAGCTGCTGTCAAAATAAGAACGAGATGATTGGGAATCTTCTGAAAGCTGCTCAGTGAGATTGCTCTCAGCATCCATCAATGCCTCTTTTCTTTCCCCAGCCTACTCAGTTGTATTGAGTGTGAATAATTTAGCAGAGCGACTTGAGACTCTCTCAGGCCACTAGAGAGACAGAGTACATTTTGCAAACCTGGGGAAGGAGCATGAAATGGTTACACTGGCTCTGTTCTGAGTTGCCCTGCTATCCAGGGAAGAGCTTGTGGTAGACAGAGATAGTCTGTCATGAGCAGAGGTGTCTTCCTGAGCAACCTTGAACTGCCATTGGAACCAGAATTGCAAAGCCTAAATTCTACCCATGTGCTCACATCCAGCACTGCCTTACTGCACCCAAGTGCTTGAAGCCTGTGAGTCAGCCAGCAAAGGAAAACCAAGCACAGGGAGTGGAATCTATGCTGGGTGAAAATGAGCCATCCTTCTTCCATGAGCAATGATCTCAGCAACTTGTGAACAACACTTTTCCTCTGCTCCTAAAAGAGCTGAGAAGGAGATTCTGAATTTGATTTTCTGTGCTTGAGCATTGTGGCCAGACCCAGATTATAAAGATATACACTCCCAGTTTTTATATTCAGTCTTCTATTGGTGCAAGACACCAAGATATATCAGTTTTCTCTCTACCATCATCTCTAGGGGGAACAAGAATGGCAAATATGTTGCCCAGACAGAAGCCATAGCATGCCCTGACTGGTCCCCAAGTAAGTTGCAGGATCACACTAGCAGGTGAATCTAGATACATCAATTCCTAATGCTTCTCCCAAGGGAAACTTGGGAACATCACTTCTTGGCACTCTGGAAAGAGAGCTCTTGGACTCCTAAGCCAAAAGTCTGTTTTTCATGAGGAGGCCTTGTATACTCATTCTTCTCCCCTGTAGTTTTAGTGCTGATCTAAACATTTACAGCAGTGCTAGAAGGAGTGGTGTTTACAGTCCAGCAGCTTACTGTTCTTCATTATCAGATGTAAAATATGACCAATAATGATACCAGGTAGAAGCACTGGGCTGAGTGTTGGTTTTTTCCTTGCCATTTCTAGTGACAGTGATGGAACTGAGCAGGCACCTGTAAATAATGTTTCTTGTTGAGAGTAGCAGGAATTAGAGTTATATTTGTTCTTTGAAAGACCTGAGCTGATAAGTACCTGTGATGGAGAACAGACATCAAAAGAATCTGCATTTTTAGTTTCTGTTAGGTATTTGTGTCTAGAATTGACAGCAGCTTTCAAGATGAAGAGCTGACCCAGTTACTTCTGAGTGAGAAATTACATACGATATGCCTGAAATACCAGTTTCTTTGGAAAGATCTATCAGTTCTGTATGTATTTCTGAATGTTTCTTCTACCTTATTTAAGAGAGATTAAGTATTCTTGATGTTCAGTGTCCAGCCTCTAAGGTTTTTTCTTGATTAATGTTCATATAACATCTGCCTGTTACTTCTATAGAAGATTAAAATGCTTCTTGTTCTCCAAAAGTATGTTAATGTACTTGAATTGGATTTGGGGTAAGAAATTGAGTGTTACTTTTTTTTGTTGTTGTTACAGGCTTTGTCATCTTGCCTAATCTTACCAGGAGATACCACTGTCATAAGTTCTTCATGGGACAATCATATGTGTGTATTTATTTCCTGTTGACTTTATTGAATTGCATGGTTGTTATGTTTATGGTTTTAGATAGTGATACAGAAAATAATATTTAAAACAGTGTGTCTGTATTTCTAATTTTTCCCCACTAGATTTCTTTTAGAAACTACTGAAACAAAATTACTTTATTTAGGAAAAAGAACCCTTAAGTTTTACAAAATGTAATGCTTTTATTACCTTTCTCTGTTAGATATTTTTATTCAATTGCATTTGGAAGACAGCAAGATGTCCTATTGGGCCATGATGATGCAGTCAGCAAGATCTGTTGGCGTGATGGGCGCTTATTTTCTGCATCTTGGGATTCCACTGTGAAGGTTTCTAGATGGGATTGTTACAGTTGCATAACTATTTATAGCCAGCACTTTGTAATATTCAGCCAGCCAAATGCTTTGGGGTGGATGTACTAGGGTAATTGTCATTTTACTAGAGTAATGACCTGTCTAGTATCATAGTAAGTTCATTTCCAGAGTTTATTCTTCATTTAGCTTTGGCTCAACTGTTTCAAAGCTAAAGTGTTATTTTTCAAGAAATTTCATTAATTTTACCTTACTATAAAAAACGAGGATTCTGAAGACAAACTGTATTTATTGGAGAAACTAGAATGTTTTGTGACTTTGGTGATCGTGTTTCCTAGGTGGAATAGACTTCTAAAATGTTTAATAATTTTGTAGTTTACATTCTTCAGCCAAAAGGACCAGAAACTTGCTAATCTAAAGAGCATGCCTACAGTTAGGTGGAAAGATAATTTGGAAGCTAGAGACAGGAAATAATTTCACAAAGCCTGCTGTGTTTGAATTTTTTTGTAAGTACACATTTAGTTAAGTGGTATCTCCATTCTTAGGTAGGCTCTGTAGGTTATCTGGAATCAGCAGAGTTGTGTTCACCATGTGGCTCTGCTTGGGGTAAGGGAGTTCAGGTGCCATTTCTTGCTGTGTTCTGCCACGTAGGCAAGGCCCACAGTGAACACTAGCAGCCCTCCTTGTAATGTGAGTTCAGCACTGAAGGAACTCATCTGGGGTTATACTGCTGCTGCCTTGAACAAACTTGACTATCTGTGTTGTAGGTGTGGCACTGTGTTCCTGGAGAGACCTTGAGCAATAAAAAACACCACTTTGAACTGCTTGCACACTTAGAACATGATGTTAGTGTAAGTATTTTGATACAGTATCTCAGAATAAGAAAATTAATTGATGATTTAATCATGATCTAGTGGCAAAGCACAAAGATTGGGTTAGGGACTGAGGGGTGTATTTTTGGAAATGTGTGTTGTGTTTTGTTTTGGGGTTTTCACTGTCTGATGGTTCTGCACCAGTGTTCCCTGCTTCCTGGGTTGAAAGGTCCATTTCTTGAGACTGAAAAACCAGTGTAAACAGAGGTTTCTTAATTTTTCTTGCTCAGCTTGTATGCACAGAGTTCCTATGGGGGGCAGGAAGGCTTGGGTGGTTTTTGTTTGCTTCTTGGATTTTGAAACCAGATTAATCTTTTTTCAAGTGTTTTGATTGTTACAGCTTCCTCTTAATGTAAGGCAAGCAAATGAAAAAGAAATCCTGAGTTGTTTACCTTGCTATCATGGTAAATATCTTGGTGAATTTCACTGTAAATATACAAACACGTTGTGTGCAATCAATCATAAATATGTAACTGCATACTTTTGTTTATTGCCTCTACCATCACTCTAGAAAGATATTTAGAATGACTGTTCTAAACCTTCCTGAGAGTTAGATTTTGAATAGGTCACAAAGTTGGCAAATACTGAAACAGTTGTGGTGACATTTAAGAACTGTACCCAAGAGAACTGGAAACAACTGATGGGTAGGAAGTGTTTTAAAAGTGAAAATTTTACCCTTAAGGGTAGAGTCTGGCAGTTTAATGGAGAGTATTGGTACTAAAAGCAATCTGAAATGTCACTTAGCATTTCTGATTCTGCAAAAGCTTTTTAAAATATCTTCAAAGTGACCTATTTTTTCTTTTTATAGTTTGGATTTTTCATACTTGTACTTAATTAAGGATGCTGAGAATTAAATTCAAAGCTTTTCCTAAATAAAATATCATCTTAGGGATAATGGCCTTGTTTTGTGTTTGTTTAAAATCTGTCTGAAGATGGCTCACATGAAATAGGAAAAATGACGGGATGTTTATCTCCCTAGGTAAATACAATCGACCTTAATGCTGCAAATACCATCCTGGCATCTGGAACCAAAGAGGGTACCATTAGTGTTTGGGATGTTACTACAGCAACAGTGTTGCACCAGTTGCCACGTCATTCGGGGACTGTATTTCATGCTGCTTTTAGTCCTGGTATGCTGGATTTCAGTTTTTAACATGCACTGTCAGGAGTTTCAAAGGGAATCCTATTCTTGATACCATGTAATAGATCTTTCCTATTGGAATTACTGCTGTAAGGGGAATGGTGAGATGTTTTGGATTGTCACACATCTCTGTAAAGAATTTAATTGTACACAAGGCCATGCTAGACTGTAGACCAGTGGTCTAGACTCGAAACCAATCTTGTTTATTTTTGCTTGGAGACTTAATTTCCAGTAAATTATTCAGACAAGTAGGCCAGGCAACATCACATCCAACACACTGATCACAGAGTGCTTTGGTAGCTAGAACTGAATGTCTGAGCATGCTTTGTTGTTGTTGTTGTTTCTTTTGTTTGCACAGACAGCAGACATCTACTGAGCACAGGGGAGGACTGTTGTTTTAAAGTAATAGATGTACAAACTGGAATGGTCGTATCTTCTGTGACTGCTGAAGAGCCACAGAGGTAATGCTGAGAACATACAGGCTGTAGAGCTGGGTGGAGATGGTTGGTGGCAGCAGAGTGGGAAGGGCATTAATTCTGGGAACTTTGTTTTATTGAATAGCTTTTTAGAGTGCAACGACTGACATTCTAGCATGTTGTGTGCATTATGATCAAGCTTTCCAAACTGGGGCAAAATCAAGCAGCTCCCTAAGTAAATTACTTTCCAGCAACAACTTTCATGTCCCTTCAAGATGGCAGCTGTAGCTAACCAGCTCTTCAGGCAGCTGAGCTACTGAAATGTCTAACAAGTTGAGTTTTCTTACTTGAATCATCTCTGTCACTAATATTGATTTTTTTTATTTTGTTTTGGAGGGTTTAATGTTTTCTTTTTATTTTGACAATCTTAAAAAAAAAGATTGGTTTTCAAAATCAAAGACTGATCACCTTTTTACACCAACTGAAATGTATACAGTTATTTATGGTTTATCAGATAAACAGATGGAATGCTTACTCAGTTACTGGGGTAAAAATATAGCAGCTATACATGGAATACACTTGTTCATTTTTTTCTGTGGGTATACATAAATACTTATGCATGTTCACATATATATTTTCCTAATTGTTTACCTGAAAGTCATCTTTACTTTTTAAGTGATGGTTTCAGGAATATGAAGTGAATGTCAAAGTGAAAGTGATGGCTCATGAGAGCACTGGGATATCACACACATGCATAGCTGACTGGGCCCCCTTCTGTTATGGGCTTATGTTTCATACTCTGCCAGGGGAAGGCCTGGCTGGGTCTAGGGCAGTCACAGAACCAAGTTTAGGTCATGACTTTTTAAAATATTTTGGGAATAATCTTTCCAGAAAGACTGTGTTAAAAAGGTAATTTCCTTTGGTTTCTTATCTCTGTTTCCAGTTCTTTTTTGACCTAGTTTGGAAATGTTTGGCTCTCATCATGCAAAAGCTTGACATGAACTAATTTCAGACTTACTTGCAGGTGTTTCAAGTGGGATGGAAATACCATCTTATCAGGATCTCAATCTGGTGAATTACTGGTTTGGGACCTTCTTGGAGGAAAAGTTACAGAAAGAATCAAAGGGCATACAGGTATGTCTGAACTATTCCCATTCTCAAACTGAATGTGAGATTCCTACTTTCCAGCTCTTTTAGTACTGAAAAGTTTGAGAGTCATCTGCTCAGCCAGCTGGCTGTTCCTGATGTCAGCTTTACCTGAAACACCAGAATTAAAAGTAGGTCCATGTAAGCCTCCTAGGAAATCAAGTAAGAATGGAGGAATATTGCTTTGTGCAAGTGAATTGGAAAAATTGCAATTACTTTCAATTTTTCTAATTCACACAACATTGCAAAAGTCAACATTTTTCTACCTTTTGGCCCTCAAATACAGTACAGACTGTACTGTATCCTTTGCCACAGTCTGTCCAGGCTGAGTCTAACAACGTTAAAAAGGTTCTCTAGTAAACTTGTTTTGGATGGGGATTTACAGGCTGTAAAACATATCTATATGGTCCCAATACATCAGCAAGGGGATATGTGGAGAAAAACTACCAAAGTTTTATTAAGTCAAGTTTTTAAGGCTATTTAACTAAGAACAGTTGTTTCAAACTTCCCTACTGTAAGTCTTACTCTGGAACTTGACCAGTCGTTGGGGACTTTTCAGAAGTGGGCTTCTGAGGCACATGCTACAAGATGTGAATACACTTCTAACATGAAAATTCCAAATGGCAGAGTGAAAAAGCTCATTCTCCATGAATGCTTTCCTTAGTTGCCATCTGCATTCGACACTGCAATGTTGTCCTTCTAGTATTGAAAGTCAGCTGAGGCAATGGAGCATGAGATCATTACTGTGAATAAGAGCAGCTACCTAGAACCCTACTAAAATTCCTCCTAGCATATACGGTGTCAATGTAACCCAATGATCAGACTATGCTAAACTCTCTCAAAAAGATCTCTTTTGTCATCTCGAGTACCACACTCATTTGCATTTGGATTTACTTGCTTGTTATTTTGTTTCCCAGGTGCTGTAATGTCCATGTGGATGAATGAACAGTGCAACAGTGTTATTACAGGAGGGGAAGACAAACAAATCATGTTCTGGAAACTGCAATACTAAGTGCCTTTCCCTCCAGTCATTTAAATGAACTCTAATTTTAAACCAAACCTTTTAAAGGAACTTAACTGTGTGCAATGATGGCTGCTGAAGTTCAACCAATAGGAAGATTTGTTCAACCACAACTTTCTATGTTATGGTGACTTCACTGAGAGCTCTTAACTTCCATAGAGTATGCATTTGTTTTTCATGGACTGTCATATGGAAATTGCTTGTGTAAAATGATATCTGATATGAAATTAAAGACTTATTTTTCTGTAATTAAAGAGCTCTTAAGTTGCAGTCATTGTTTGATTTACATGGAATGTATCATAGCTTGCTGTTTGAACTGCTTTGAAAGAAGCAGCATTTGCATTCTTAATTTAAGCCTTTCAGGGTGTGTGCAGCTTCATGCTGTCATGTCATGTGCAGTCAACCTTTCTTCTTAGTGGAGATGCATGTAAATGCTGCTTTGAACACCACAGCAGCTGCTGTTCTGAGTCCCCAGTCTGGGCTCCTAGATAGTCCTTAGCTGTGGCTGTTTGCAAGGGCCTAGGGCACAGTAAGAAAAAATTCTCTCTTGCTCCTTCCTACTCAAAAACAGCACTAATGTATTGGTCTGAAAAGAAGACAAGCATAAAATTGTTCTCCTAACAGACCAGCTACATATACATGTGTTGGGATAAATATTCCCCCAATCCTATGTCTGAAGCTGGAGCATAAAAGGCTATCACTCCTTCTTTTCCTCATTTATATTACTATTCTTCTCTTAGTAATATTCAGCATTTTCATGGTTTGTTTGGTTCTCAGCCTTCTTTAACTCAAATCACCTTTGGGATGGAATTTCAATACAGTATTTAAACAGAGCTACAGTTCCTGGGTTTATCCAATCCCCCAGCTGTCTTAACCCAGGAACAAAGCAGTGTTGCACAAGGATTACTTTCTCTGCAGGACTTCAGGGTATCTTCCTGGGTGAAGCTGTTCTGAAGTGAAAGATTTGAAATAGTAGTTAAATGGTTTGTTTACAGCAATAAGCATTTGCATTTGTAATGCTGCCTGAGTATGACTGAAGATCTGTTTATTTCTCTGCTGGTCTTCCCTACTGCTGGTGTTGAGATGCTCTGGCACTGTGTCCAGGGCAAGTGTTCTACTAAACTGTGTTCAGTCAGAGATGCTGCCTTGGGTTTGACACTCAATGCCTATTCCAAGGCACAGCTGTTTCTTGGGATTATAAAACAATCAGCTTATGGTTAGGTGCTGTTCTTTCATTCCCCAGTTTTCCTTATGCTGGAATGGGATCTTATTTTTCAGTAAGGTAAGGGTATTAAACCAAAGTGGTATTTATTTCAGCTGTACTACTTACTTGGCTTAGCAGATAACTGGATTTTTATGTAATCAATGAGTGTGTGTGATGAAGCCACACATGGCAAAAGACTGAGCTATACCATGCATGCCTGCTGTACGATTCTTGATCTTGCAGGAGAATGTTTGGTGTCTGCCCTGTTTCTTCACCTGTAAATTTATTTATTTCCCAAACACCTCTGTGCATAGGCAAATGTGATAGAATGTGATTTTTCTAGACTTGCCTGGAAAGGGCTATGGTGAATTCTGGATTATCCTTTAGCACTAGGGGGCCTCCTGCTGAGCTAAACCAGATGAAACTAACTCAGAACTGAGGAGCAGAAGCTTCAGGGTCAAACTACCTCAGTTAAATATGGATGCATGGTATGCATAGCTCTTGAGGGCAGCTGAGGTTTACCTTCTGCTGTAAAGCATGCTCACAAAACAGCCCTCACCCACTGCTTCATTGCCTAAAGCAACCATAGCTTTTTAAAGGGGAAAAAACAGTCAAGTTAACCCTGTTGACTGGATACTTCCTTGCAGTTTGTGTGAATTTATGTATATGCATTCAACCTTGAAATAAGAGCTTTCTGATTATTCTTTCACTTGTGGTTGCTATCTACTATAGCTGGAAGTTCTTGTACTGATATTCTACCACTGTTTTTTTCCAATGGATTGCCCCAGTAATTCCAGCAATCTGGCTCATAACAAGTAAGTATTGTCATCTTACATTCCCCCAACATATTGTTGTCTTGGTTTACTTTTTTTTTCGGTTTTAGTCAGATTTGTTCTCAGTTAGGAGTCATGAGATTTAAGTAACCAAATGCCACTTGTTAAGCTGTAAACAATGAGTTTTAAAGCCCAACTAGCTCTATAATCAGCCCTTGCTGACTCATCTGCTCCTAAGTAAAAACTGGCTAGAAGCAGAGATCAGTGTCTGGGCTCCAGGGATTCACAGCTAAGCAAAGGAGCTTGGCAAAGCCCTTAGAGATGACTGCAAGCACTAGGGCTAGGCCCGTGAGGCTGAATTATACCATGCTACACGAAGCCACCAATTACTGCCAGGGTAGGCTTGCCACAGTGGTTCCAGAGGCACATCATTTAGTGACCAAACAGTCCCATTAAACTGGCTTGCAGGATGAATTTGATCACCTCTCCAGCCTGAAGTGCTGTAATGGTTTTCTCTGGCTTACCATAACTGAGAACTTCACTTGAGAAACAGCAAGCTACATAACAAGACTTTTCTTGACTGCTGAACTTCAGTCCACCCTGGAAGAGCAGGTTACCCAACCCTGCTTTTCCTACAAACAGGAAAAGCGACAATTAGCTACACATGCTAACGAGGAAGTGGCAGATCAGACTGTGTTTATTGCAGACTGCCAAGCTCTGAAGTGTTTGGTTTTCTTTTTGGTGCGATCTCTTATAAGCTTTTACAGTGTATGTCCTTTAAATGGACAAGGAAAAGAATCATTAAGATACCAACACCCCCAAACTAATTCTGGATCCAAGTTCTGAAGGAATAGCTAAATTGATTCCCCAAATCTATCTTTACAAAATAATCTCTGCTGAACTGAAGTTCTTTGCTTTGACTTTATGCTGCTGCCAACTATGAGGAAAACTGAAGTTCAGTAATCCTAAATTTCATAGCTGAAACCTGAAACAGAGCAGAGGGGGAAAAAGATAGTAAAAGGGCAATCACTGAACTTCAAGTCTCAGTTGAACCTGCTTCTGACCCGTTGTGGTGGGCTGATCCCTGCCCCACAGCAAGAGGGGCAAAAGATTCAAAAGGGCAAAAGCTACAACAGTTTGTGGACTTCAATAGATGGGAGAACTAAGCAAAGGGAAAAGAGAAAGTGGGGAAGAAAAGAAATAACGATGCAAAGGGAAACATTACCCTCTTCCCCCAGAAGACTGATGCCCTTGGAAAGACTCCCCCCTAATTGTTGCTGAGCATAATGTCAAATGGTGTTGAATTTTCCTTTGGCCAGTTTGGGTCAGGGTTCCAGCCTTGCTCCCACTCAGCATCCTGCTCCCTGGGGGCAGGGCAGAGTGAGAAGCAGGAGAGGCCTTGACACTGTGACCATACAAGTCAGCAAACACCCTGCTGTGTTATCAGCCCTGCTTTGGTCACAGGCCTCCAACACAGCCCCATCCCTGCTCCCACAAGAAAATTAACTTATCCCAGCCAGACCCAGCACACTCAGCGAGCTGCAGGCAGTTTTACAGTGAAATTGCAACTCTACAATTAGTACACCTTGAAGTACAGTTGTTGGCTGCTATTCCATATGTTAAGCTTAAGGTATAAAGAGACTTAAAATCATAAGAGGGCTTGAGTTGGACGGGATGTAAAGATGACGTAGTTCCCAACTCCCAGCCATGGGCAGGGACACCTTCCACTTGACCAGGCTGCTGGGATCCCATCCTGCCTGGCCTTAAACACTTGGAGGGATGGAGGCACCCACAGCTTCTCTGGGCAACCCATTCCACTGCCTCACCACCCTCACGGTGAAGAATTTTTGCCATTAAACCTATCCTATTTAAAATAGCATAGGGCTACCCTTCTAAAACATTTCAATGTTAAAACGAATAAGCTTTTTAAAATATTTTACACTGCATTTCCTATCAGTCGTTGAAACTGGCCTCAATAAAACAAGTCTGTTTTAGCTCATCTGAAGTATGTACACACAGGATGTAAGGTTTTGGTCATTTATTTGGTTATGTCTGAATCCTTAAAAGAACATGGTTAAGGCGAGAGATAAGCAGATTAGTTACCATTCGTATAACAAGTGATAAAAAGATTTGAGTATCTGTACACTACTTTAATTAACGCTTACTGACTGACCGATGCCTTGAGCTATATTCAGCTAGGTGGCATTTTTGTGTAAACAGTATTTACTAGAACAAAAAATTAACTAGTACTAGCCTAACTTCTAATACACTATTTCAAACCTACTCTTGCAAACAAAAAGCAGTAAAAATACTCATTTGTCTTAGACATACAAAGCACAGCATTGTCCTGGGTAACAACAGGTAGCTTTGCAAGTGATACCTGGTTCCTTTAGTTGCAATGGCTTATAGAAGTAGTAAGCTAAATAAAAGACCTACAAAAAGAAGTCATAACACAATTGGAATTTCACATTTGTCAAGCATGTAAGGCTGCAAGTTTTGCAGTGTGTGAATACACGAGATATGTTGAATGGTGACATTCCCAGCCATTATAGATGCAAATGCTTGATGCAGCATATCTTCTCTCAGCCTCCAGAAAGGCTCATGTGCAGAAGAAAGAGATCACTGAGTATAATAGCCCAAATTTAGTGGAATCATCATTATATATATGTACACATACATCCATGGTGCAAGTTTAGACTTCAGGAATAGAGTGATCCATCAGGCTCTTCATGATGCTAGTTGCCATCCTAAGGGAAAGGAAAAGGCATTCAAGTTGGTAAGAAAACAACAGGAGACCACTCAAGCTTCTGCTCACAGTAGCTTTGTTACTGCCAGCCCTTTAATACAAATCAGAAGCTGGACTTTCACTCCACTATTTCTGACAAGTTGCCACAGACAGCTGCACCAAACTGCACCCCCAGATGAAAGAGAAGCCCACAAAACTCAACATTTCTATTAGCACCTGAGCTGTGTTGTGGGTATCTCTCAGGGTATGGACATGTGTGCAAGCAGAGCACAAGCACAAGGGAAGGAGAGCAGAGGGAAAGGTGGCTGTTAGACTGAAAACTGCTTTGTAGAAAGAGGATACCAAGCCAAGGGAGTTAAACAAA
>VYXF01000177.1:813089-827177 GCA_013397295.1 Polioptila caerulea
AAAAAAAAACCAAAAAAACAGGAAAAAAATACTCAGTTACATCTGAAGCATTATCAATGTCTACCAACTTTAAATATATTTTTGCAGGACAGATTTAGTTGTAGAAAGCCATTGTTGTAAAAGGATTCGGAAGAAACCCAAAACTATCCTGCCAAGACTCACTTTTACGCCACAGGAGTTAGGTGCACTACAAACAAGTTTAGTTACAAGGTAACAAATACTTGTAGCTCAGAAATTCTGGTTTAATCAAAAGAAATTTAGAAAAGGTTTTCTCCAGAGAGGAGAAGGCAAAGGATCATCACAAAGAGAATAGGTTAAAAAGAGTACCAACACAAACCAATTTGACCAAAACATCAGATTCAACAAATTTTCAGGCACCCCCACCCCTCCTCCAGTCTTCAAGTAAAGTTTGTAATTAGGTCTTATTGTGAGTACACTTTTTAGCCACTGTCCACTTGATTATAATTAACACCATGGCTGCTTTGTATTACCTACCTCTTTATTATATAGTCATAAATACTGGAAGGCATGACAGTGATGGTCACTACATTTCCAGCTGTTGCCAAGATGTCTGCAACCTGTGAGTCCTATTAGAAAACAAAAAGTCATATGAGCAGCTCAAGCTGACTAAGAAAGCAGCAGTTCAAGAGCTTTTTCTAGACACATTTCACATGGCTTTGAGACCCTCCCAACTCCTTGTTTGGAGCACTCAACCTTCAGGACAAATCACTGAAACTGCAACGCCACTTCACAGATGTTTGGTTATGAGTATCTTGCACGAACTGACTAGAGATGGGACACATATCATATGTAATTCCTGCTAAAATCTGATGCAGGTTGGAAGGAAGAAGCTTACCCTTCATTTTGCCAGCAAGGTTGGACTACAGATAAAAACAGAGGGTCGGCCTTGCCAGGAAGAGACAGAGAGGATGAGAATGAGCTACCCTGAGAACCAATACAAAACTGCATAGAAGCACAAAACATGTATGTCTCTCCAGTCAAGTTACATCATGACTGAAGTTTTTATTTTATGAACACTAAACAATATATTACAACATTTTCTCTCTCTCCAAAATACACTATACAAACATAAAAAGCTCACAGCTGTCCACCCCACAGTAGTTACTTTACCTTCAACCCAATTACATTCTGGCCATTGATTTCACAGATATTGTGCTCTGTCAGAAGTCCATTTCTTGCAGCAGAACTGTCTTTCACTATTGAGGTTATTTTTCCATTCTTGAATATGAAACCAACATGTCCTGTGCTGTCCTTATGCATGGTAATAATTCGTTCAAAAGGTCTAAAAAGACATTTAAAATACAAAGCAATGTCTTCAGTCTACTAAACCACAGAAAAAACCACATGCTATTTTAGCATCTTCAGCTTATAAAAAGTAATTGTACTCTAAAGGACCCATATGTTTTCTATAATGAAAAGTTATTAGGTTTAACTTCATTTTGTTAACATTGTATTAAAATATACTTGTTTATAAACCTTACATGTTTTCTCTGTTTTACAGATATTTCACCATCTGGATTAATACCAATACAAAAACCCCATACAACATCCACCCACCCACCACCCCAACCAAACAAATGTCCATTAAAAATTAAGTTCTCTACAAACCTTACAAGGTCGATAAAACAGCACAGGCAGTTTTAAGAACTCCAGGTAGACTACAGGATTCTGAGAGTACAAGGCTTCCCCAACATTTCTACTGCTTTGGGGACAATAAACCTTTCAACAGTGTCTTAAAAAGGCAGTAGATACAGGAAGGGGGTAGCATGTTGGGCACAGAACTGGTAGACAGAGCACAGAATCTACTGCCACAGTATTTTAATTCAGTGTTTGAAGTAATTGCCCTATCAAAGCAGCTGCCCTCCACTGAGTCAGGCTTGGTTCTTATGCAAGAAGGAATATGGAAAAAGCTTTGAGGCATGTACTTAGTCACATGAAGTATCATCTGTCTTCTTGCAGCCTACAGACCTTATGTTGAATCTGACCTGTTGTTACTACATACAATTATCTACAAGATCATTGTTTAAAAAAATATTGGGTCATCAAGCATGCTTTTAGTAAAACTGGCATTAATTTCTATGTAAGCAACAAAGTTCACAAAAAAAGTTATCATGCTACATAAAATGCATTAATTAATGTATTAATTAATACACCAAACATTTTGTTACTATCTTGTATTGTTGACTTTCACTTATCCTAAGTGAAAAAAATTGTATCTGAAAAAGAGCAGAGAACTCTTCAATTCAGAGTTTAAATTTCACTTGTGCCATCTCTCACTCACTAGTTGATCTTGGAAAAATGTTACGCCTCATCACGCCCAGGAAGTTTACAAGTTAGGAACCATTCTGATTGTTCCTCACAAAAGGGAACATTTCTGAAGATCTTTCCTACTGAAGTACGTGCACAAACAGATTTAGTTAAACCTGCTCAAGCAAGGGGAGACCCAAACCCCTCAGAACTACTCAGAGATGGATATTGGCAAATCCATATGTGCAGCTGGCTTTACCTGTCCCGAATGATCATTGAAATCCTTTCTGCAGAAGCCTGCTTCAGAACTTTATGTGCTTTATCAGAACTCCATCCTGCGCAGTTTTCACCATTGATCTGCAGAACTTGGTCCCCAAACCGCAGACCAGCAAGGGATGCTGGAGAGTTTGCCTGAACTAACTGGACAAATATACCCTATAAAGGGGGGGAAAAAAAAGGGAGGGGAGGAGAAGGGGAAGTTCTTGCTTAAAGACAAAGAGCAGTCACAGAACACACAGCCCCTAAAGTTCCCCATTCTACACAATATCAGCCAAACAGACAAGACAGAAGGACTTGCTAATTATCTCTTCTTAAGGGACACTTTTGAAATTTCAGTCTGCTTCTAGATGTATTTAAAAATCTGAGAGATAATTAATGCTAGAACAAAGTTCAAAACCAAGCAAATCTGTCTAGATCTCTAAATATTAAAAATAAAAAAAAAAAGTGAGCATAACATTAAAGTCTTAAGCAAAGGGGTCTGTTTTAACAGGTGTTACAGAACTGTTTCTAGTGAAACTATCCCTAAAAACAAAGTAAAGCATATCAAAGCAGATTATAAATAACATCTTTGGGAGGGAAAGATGTTAAAAAAACACCACCACCCCATGCTACTCTAAGAAAATCCCATTTTCTGCATTAGAATAACTGCAGAAAAGTATTTTACCCTATAAAAGTATTTTAACCCTTTATGCTACCTTTTAAAACATCCAGATTAAACGGCTTAAATAGTTTAAGCACCATTATAAAAAAGGAGATACTTCTAAGCTGTGGGCAGCTATCTGCATACTGCTGAACATTAAGTACTGCCCAGTGTTTCCACAAAAGTGAAGCAAGAAGTCCTGAACTGATAAAAAGTATCACAGCAACCATGCAAGGACAAGTTCACACTCTAAACTGAAACAAAAAATATTGTATGTATTGTTGGGGTCTTATAAAACAAATGGCATTAAACTACAGCTGTAAATTCAGATCCTAATCCAGAGAGCTGGAAACCTAGTTACAAGTCTAATGAAGGACTTTAAAATTCTGGAAACCATTATACAGAAGACTATTTTGTGACCACATACTAACTTCACTACTAACATAGTCCAACAGTAAAATCTCTAGAGGAAAAAAGCAAATCTACACTTACATTATCAACAGACTTCAGACGAAGTCCAATTCTGCCATCTTGATCTTTACACAGAATTGCTTCACGGATGCCTTGCTTAATTTCTGCTCTGCGAATTCCAATATCATTTCCAGTCACTGGAGCTACCATGTAATTAGTAGAAGGTCGTGTTACCAGTTGCTGATTAAAACAAAACAGCCAGACAACTTAGTTTCAACTTTTAAGAATAAGCTATACATCAGTTTGTATGAAGTGATTTTTAAAAAAACAACACACAAAATAAGCCACAACACCAGGTCTCCCCCACCCCCTCCCAACATTGGAAATGGACTGCTCAGTCCATTTCTGTTCTCATTTCAGAACAGACTAAAATAGGCATTGCTACTTAAATAATTCACTTCTCAGTCAAGTATGGTACTTAGGGCAAATAATAGTCTGCTCTCTAGAATGACAGATACACATTTAGTCTTCACACTCTGGTTTTCTAGAATATGCTTGACTGGTACCTACACCCTGTGGCGGAGCAGCTGCTGCCACTGCTAAGTTTCTCTGCACCTCTTCCTCATTGAGGCTCAGGCCCATATACTGAGAAAGTTCTGGATACAATCTGGGGTACAAGCCTACAGGAGAAAAACAAAACAAAAATCAATACAACTGTTGGTTTAACAGAAGGAGCAGTTATCTGCTTTTATATGCACAATTACTTCAACAAATCATGTGCTGCTGTAATTATTTAATTGGAAAATTATGACAGAAGACCCACTTGAATCAGAATTGTTATTCTGGCCTGGTTTAAAAGAGTAACAAGACAAGCAGCACTTCCAAGATAAAGAACTTACAGAGAACTTTCAGTTTCAGTTACTCTATTCACCATTTATCACACAAGCAACAATAGACACACAGTGACATGTTCCAAAACCAACACTGTGCTGCATTCCATGAGGACACACCCCTAATCTCTAGACTTCTGGGCAATTAGTGGAGAAATACTCCCCATCCCCAAACCAGGTGTGCTGAAGAACACACACACACACAAACACACACAAACACACACACACAGACCTTCTACCAAGTTAAAACCAGCACTCAGGAAAGGCATTCATGCCAAGGATATTCCAGACCCAAGGCATAAGGATTTCTGCAGAAGCCCCCTTGGTTCTAAGGTTCACACTACAGTCTGCTTTGAGTCTTCATGAGAAAGTAGCTCTCATTTTCTCACAGCTTCCAACTGAAGGGGCTTTATAGATGCCCCTCAACAAGACAAAACACAGCCTTTAAAATAGCCCACTATACCCAAGCGGAGGGAGGCGCAAGGGGTGGGAGGAAAGGAAATTGAACTGACAGATTTGTCAGACCTTGAGCTGAACAACTCTGTAAAATAAACCTGATATTGCTCTTGACATTCCACAGATCATTAACTGGTGCTATTCAACAACTGCCAGTTATGAGAGCTCTTAAGAGTGTCCCTGACATTCTCACTAAATGAGTGGGGAGAGAAAAGGCTGCTTGGAGATAGAGGCAGTGGAAAGGAGGGTTTTGGAAGCAACCAGACTCCCCAGTACACAAGGCTTAGGCTTCCAGTGTTTATTTATGGGTATAAATGAATAAAAACAGCTATTATAAGAATCCATGTCTAGCCAGCAACAGAAAGTAACTTTTCTGGGAAGGAGCAAAGGTCATTGTAAGGTGAATGCCAGTATAAACAAGAGATTCTATTGCTCTTTAATACCCTACTTTGCATGAGAGCTGTCTGATCATATTTCTGGACTAATCTACTAGCTTATAGCTTCATCAATATTGATTAAAAAACTTTTGATGAATAAATTTTCTATTTTTGCTTGCTTTTTCAAGCCCCTAGGATTTATATACAGCACAAGGTTTTTGCAGCTACCCAATTCTTCTGTTTTTTTCTTTAATAAAGATCACAACACAGGATTCATCTTTGTTGGCTGAATTACATAGTCATTTAAAATAGAGAATGCTCCAAATAATGGAACATAGAATAACAGAACACAAAATCTCTTGATGTTGTGTAGCCTCCTGTTTCAGTCAGGACAGAAGCATTTCCAGTGGGTCTGGCACATCCTATAGATGATGTAAGGCCTTCTTTCATTTGGGATATATTGAATGATTAATCACTCTTCAGACACAATATTTCAGAGCAATTCACACACAAAATGATGTCAAAATTATGTTTGGGTTCCTGCTGGCCAAATCCATGCAGGAGAATTCAAACTATGGACAGCAGTAAAAATGCTGCCAAGACTGCTGAAGCAAACTCAAATCTGGTCTGGTGAGGTCAGGCCATATTAAGTACCTAATCCAGATAGGATCTGCCAGAGGCAACTCTGGTGAGCTATGCAAACTCCTGCCTTAAAGTCACTGTAGACACAGAAGCTCCCAGAGGAGAGCTGGAGACAAAGTTCCATCCACCAGCCTTTAATATGTGATCCACCAGCATGCCTGACCACCATTCCAGCACTGCTGCTGGTCTTTTAGACCAAAAGTGATTTACTAAAGCAGAGCTCTAACCTCAAACATACCTGTGCATCTTTGTGGATGTACATGTGCATGAGAGAAAAGAAGGAAAAAGTACAAGTACAAATGATTCCGCTTTAGATCTGATGGATTTCCCATCACAGATTTGATTACAAAATCTGCTGAAAGCTTTATGTTGATTGCACAACAAGATTAAGTTCCAGCTTCCTGGGCACTTCTCTTGTTGACAGAGATTTGTCTTTGTCCCAAAGCAAGCTCCTGTGTAGAGGAAAGACTCTGACTCATGCTGTCCTCTAAAGCTCACAAATACATATGTGATAAATAAGGACAACTAACTGTCTGAGGTAAGAGCTAACAGAGCCCAAAGGAACCAACATCAAATCTTGTTATGCTTGGAAAAGGTTGCAAAAAGAGAAGGGTGTCTGCTTGCCACAACTTCCTTTTATAAGCAAACACTGTTTTTTGACTCCTATAGCACCTTACCAAGGTGAGCATTGGCATTTCCAAAATGGAAATATAAACAGGGTAACATTTATTTCCTTTTGTAAATAGGGTAACTTATTTATAGCTATTTTTGACTGTACTGTTAACTTAAGGATTTCATAATGCTTTCCACAACATTAGGATATTATGCAGTACATGAGCTTACCTCCTTCACAAGGAATTGGAGCAGAAGCTTCAGACAAGATTGCTGGATTAGCTGGATTTGAAGAAAAGGCAGTCTGAGCCTAAAAGCAAAGAAACTCACATGTGTTATCTTGCATAAGAAAAAATAAATCTTAATTATGCAGGCAGGAGACTCAGTAATTTCTTTTTTCTTGTACATGCTAATTACTATTCACTTTGAAGTAATGAAGTCAAGCTTTTTGTGTGAAATTAATAGCTCCAATACAACATGCTGTAATATTGTCAAAACGACTTTGGCAGATCAGCTCACATCTCCGTCAGAGACAAAGCTACAGTGATAATGCAGAAAGGCTTTCCTGTCAACCTGCTCTGTTTACATCATCAAGCAAGTTAAAAAGCCTTAAAGGAAACATTACCTTTGTCCAACAAAGCTCATAACTAAGTTTTAAGGTACGACCTTTGGCAGAGTGTTTTGCAATTACTTTTTTCAGCTGGGTAGCAACAGTTTTACTTCTTCACACCATTAACAGATGTTATTAGCAAGATCCATAGTTCTTTTCAGGTGTCAAGTTCCACACAATCCAGTGCTACTAGTATAATATCTTCTGAAAGAAATAGACTTTCCAAGATGATTTTTCTACAGCACTTGCCACTGCAGTGAATACATTAAGCTTTATTTCTGTATTGCTGACTGGCTTACTTTATTAAGTTCTCTTATATTTGTGAGTCAGTTTCCTTCCTTCTTAATATCTCAGCTCTATTTTTTGGCCTTATGTGTTCATGATCAGTGAAAAATACAGCCTTAGAGAGGCCTCCTAAGCATGATGGAAATAGCTATCCCTGTAACTTTCCTGAGGTTGAATGTCAAAGCTGGGGGAGCAGGGGGAGGAAGTACTCAAAGCACAGTGAAACATTATGCTGAACAGGACACATAAATTTTCTAACACAACATGACAGTCAAATTACTTCATGATGTTAAGGAAATGCTTAAAAATAGAGGACTTCTCAGTCCTGTACACTCCAGGAAGTTGTCTTTAAAAAAAGATTTCACAGCAAGAATGAGTCATTATTTAGCAATATCACGTGTATTTAGAAGCACAGGCTCCAACTCAAATGATGGACAAAAAGAGCAGGTTAGAATAATATTTAATGTAACAAGTCTGTTTGTTTTAGCCAGCAGTCACTTGAATCTTACTCACTCACTGCAGATACAGACACCTTTCAGCACTCTGCCCCCTCTTCTACTAAGAATGCTCTCAGATTTATTTAAAGAGACAGTATTTTTATAGTGCATTTTTGAGGAGAAGGAAATAATTTAGCCTTTGATACCAGCAGGTCAAGGGAGGTCCTTCTGCCTCTCTACCTGACCCTTATGGTCCAGCTCTGGGATCCCCAGCACGGGAAAGACACAAACCTGCCGGAGCAGGTCCCGAGGAAATGATCACAGAAGCAATCAGAAGATGCAACACCTCTCCTATGAGAAAAGGCTGAGAGAGCTGGGGCTGTCTGGCCTGGAGAAGAGAAGGCTCTGGGGAGACCTTATAGCAGCCTTCCAGAACTCAAGGGGGCTTATAAGAAAGGTGGTGACAGACATTTTGGCAGGGTCTCTTGCCATAGGACAAGGGGTAAAGGTTTTAAACTAAGAGACCGATAGATTTACATCAGAAATGAGAAAGAAATTTTTTTAAATGAGGGTGGTGAAGCACTGGAACAGGTTGTCCAGAGAGGTGCTAGATGCCCCATTCTTGAAGACATTCAAGGTCAGGTTGGACAAGGCTCTGAGCGAAGTGATGGAGTTGAATATGTCCCTGCTTGTTGCAGAGGACTTTTACCCAAACTATTCAGTGATTCCATGAAAAGTATCAGTGAAAATGGAATGGCTTACTGATTACATTTATGACAATTTTCAACTGTAATGTATAAACTTTAGCAGTTGGTCAATAAAAGGCCAAAGGAGCATGTTCTTGGCTCCAGGCTACTCAATTTTAGTTCAGCATTACCAGACTGTAGATAAAGGATTGTGGTTACATAAGAAGAATGAAGTGGGTGGACATGACAAGGAGAAATCCCAATATAGCACCCACAACTTCAAAAGCCCCACCCCACACATACAAAGACAGAGAAGATAAGGCACTGCACTTGGGGATAGCACAGGAGAATTAAGAAGCTGTTCTTGCAGTTTCTTTGATTGCTTCCCAATGAAAACAGCAAGAACAGAAGTAGCAGCCACCCTAAAACACAGTATAACTCCCTGCTGTTCTTTAAACCAGGAAGGAATGCAGGTTAGATTCAGGAAAAGGTAAAATGCTGAAGAAAGTAAAGAAACTCCTTGTGAAATACATCCACATCAAACTTACAGTGTTTTTAATCCATTAAAGTGTTTTTCATTATTTTGTTTCACAGATATTTTTTAGTTCTCATCATGTCTAATAATAAAACTACTAATATTCTTACACATAAAGGGCATTGCACAAAGGTGATAATCTTGGATGTACTGTGAGAACTGATCACTACCATTAGAAAGTCAGAGGACAAGCCTGATTCCAGATGGCATTAAGACAACCAGTGCTTTTTTTTTGCTCATATGACCACAAAAACTTTCTGTCACAGATTTAGACACTTGGAATGAGATGCAGTAGATGTATCAATTTAGTCATCAAGTCAGAGCTGAAGTATGTGAAGGGACTGACTACATTCATCTACTTAAGACCATGTATCGACACTTCAAAAATCCCAAACATATTAAAGACAAATGAACACAAATGAACATATAAAGCAAAATAAATATATCCAGGTGGTAAAATAAGCATTAATCGTATTACATCAAGCTACAAAATAAACAAGTTGTCTTGTCCCTTTCAGAATGAGATGGTAAAACAAGCTCTCAATTACAATAAATATCCCCTTTCCTGGATTAAATATCAGATATATTATTGTCATCAAAAGTCATCTTTTTTAAAGTCCCCCATACCTGAATAACTTTGTCCACCTTCAGATCTTCTAGGGAAGGATAGAGAGACATTTTGATGAAGTCTTACTGGGCAGAGGGCAGACTGGAAAACAAAAAATGGGAAAGCAAACAAATAACAGGATTAGCTTTCAGATATTTACTAAGTTTAACTCCTTCAAATTAAAAAAAAATAATGAATTAACCAGACTAAGTGCTAAATAAGTGTTCTGTGACTGCCAGTCAGCAGTAAAGATATCTGGCACTACAGATGAATTCCATTAAGACTACCCATCTAATCTGTTATCAATAGCAGCCTTTGGCTAATAGGCTTTATTTAATATACTTAGCACTGTCAAAGTTTAGGTCTCAGTGATGAGAAAACCATTTCACAGGAAGCAAAGAGCGACTTCAGGAGGCCAAAGATGCAATTATGGTGAGGGTTAAGAGGAAAAACTTAATCACTCTCCTCCCAAGGGAGGGACAGTATTTTATATAAAACTGTGGAAGCTTCCACTCTGTTGTCTAAAATACTTAAACACTTTCAACACTTTTAATATTCCACTGACCTGCTTTCGGCTGGGATAGAGCTAATGCTCTTCCTGGTGCTGTGTTTTGGATTTAGGATCAGAATATTAATAACACACTAATTACTGTAGTTGTTGCTAAAAGTGTTTACTAAATCAAGTGCTTTTCAGTTTCTCATGCCCTGCCAGTGAGAAGGCTGGAGAGGCAAAAGAGCTGGGAGGGAACACAGCCAGGACAGCTGACCCAAACTGACCATGTGGCATTGTACTTAGCAAACAAACTGGGGCTAAACCTGGCTAAAGGCATGGGCATTGGTCAGCAAGTGGTCAGCAGTGGCAATGTGCATCGCTCATTTTATATATTCCAACTCTTTCAATATTTTTTTCTTCCTTTTCTGTTACATTAAACTATCTAATTACATCAACCCATAACTTCTCATTTCACTTTTCTGATTCTCTCCCCCCCTCCTGCTGGGGCAGAGGGAACCAGCAAGCAGTTTTGTGGCACTCAGCTGCCGGATGGGGTTAAATCATGAGATCCAGCAAGAAGCTCCTAGAGAGAACTGGCTTCCCATGTCCATTTGCAACACATTAATTGCAACAAGAGACCTGTATAAACTAGGAAGATTCAGTCAGTGGCAAGTTTCAAAACACAGAGATTCCAGGCTGGCTCTCATGTGATCTTCAGAAAGCACTGTGACAACTTACAAGGAAGTAATACAAAAAAACAAGGGGGGGGTGGGGGGGAACCCTGAGCAAAACAAAAAAACAAAAAAAACAAACAACCACTTCACATCATATTCTAAGGCACCATGCTGACATCCAGCTCTGCTAGAACCAGTCACCTGAGGCTTCAGGAAATCCCATTTTTTCCAGAGCTCCTTCACTCACACTCTGAGATCAGCTGAACTTCTGAAATCCACAACAGAGCATTCCACACCAGTATATGGGAACATTTTAGAGAGAAGGATGGAGGGGGACATAATCAGAAGACAACAAAATGTGATACAGTTTTGCAAGTCACAGAAGGTACTGAGAACACAGTTAATACAGAAGTTTTAATAAAAGTTTTTTGTTTGGGGATTCATCTTCTCATCCAAAGAAAAGAGGTTTTTACAAATGTAACAATTTAGCAAAAATTTCAGATTAAAAGTGCCCATTGCATAAATCCTTGAGGTATTATTTTAAGTGCAGATATGAAGTTCATGTTTAAATGAACACCACCACACACAGATGCCTAATGTGATGCTGCAGTAACACAATAGACATCTCTTCATATTACACTAAACTCATCAACAGCTTTTATGCTTGCTCAGCAGTGCCCAACAGCTCCAGCATCATGTCAAACTGCAATTAAAACTTTAAAAAGCATGCCCTAAATGTGACAAGAGATCTAAACTATAAACATGTGGTCTGTTATATTACAATAATTAATTGCCACTGACTTTTCTGATTAATTGTTTCAACTTTACCAAACATAGGTAAAGTCTGGAAACTACAAATTAAATATATGCATTTAAGGCCAGGTTGAAGTTCTGTTCTAATCCAGCACTGACCTGAAATAATGAAATGCTTTTGCTCATCCAAAATGGGTAAGAGCAAATGTAAGCCAAAGCCCTTGGTCAAGTAAGTGGCTCCTGCATGCTCCATTCTGCTGCTTACACCAGTCAAGGCATACACAGAACTGGCATCTCCTCCTCTGTTACAGCTGCCCTGGTAGATTCAGGTGCTGGTCTCAGCTCTGGCACATGTCCAAAGTCAGCACACCCCGGGCAGCAGGCAGGAAAAGAGGGCAGGCCAAGGACAGTGTGTTCCCAAAGGAGTCACCCCAAGGCAGGGCAAGGAGGGGCACAACAGCAGCACCTGGCAGGTGGTGATTTCTGGCATCCACAGAGCTGCAGAGCACAGCACAGAGAGTGCCAGGTCCCCTGCCCCAGTGACCAACTTCCATGGAACATCCTGGCCAGCTTCATTTCTCCTCCACAGACCAGTCTCTGCACACGGTTACCTGGTAACATTTGTCACAGACAGGCAACCCCAGCCTTTGGCTGGTTTACAAAGAGGAGCACAGTGCCTTCTGTAGAAAAGCATTAGCAAAGCTAAACATATTCTAGTGTTCAGATTACATAAAACAACACTCCAGAAGTTCATCCTGCCCCTTGACAACCCCCTCAGCCTCCCCTCTCCAGCCAAGGGTTAATAAAGTGTTTGTCACCAAGGATCTGCTGGGCTGCCTCCCTCCTCATAAACTCCCCAGTTCCTGGTCCTGGCTTTGGTTTTCCAACTAAATAGCCAGAGTAACAGTCACCACTGTAACTGCGTTCAGTGAGCTCTTAACCTTGCATATGCTAACACAAATACCCCACGTTAGATAAAGTGAGAGCCACAAGAATACTGTATTTAGTTTTAAAAATGGGTTTTAAGTAACAATTGCCATCGTCAGGGACCACCAGTAATTGCAGGAAGAGCTTGTCCACGACTTCTGTGAATGTTATTCACAGTATAAACGTGAATTTCAGCTGCTACTGGTAACGGCTTTAGGCACCAGGGAGTGGATACCACAAAACGTGAGTCACTACAACCTCTTCTCTTAAAAATCTGCACCAACACCAGAATCACCTTCCCCAGTCATATCCATACTTCCACCACTGCGAGGAGACCAAGTGTTTAGGGACGTAGAAACGAAAACAAAAGGAAGGGCATGAAGCAGGAGCTGTAACTCAGCCGGTGACCCGCAAAACCTGGCAGGAAGACCTCGCCCCTCTCTTCAGTACACTTGGCTGGAAAGTCTGACCGCTCCTGCCAGCACGTCCCACTAAGGAGATCCTGTTTGCCAAAGGGAAGTACCGGGCCACCGATGGGAGAAGTATGAAAGGCGTCACTCGTGACAGCCCGAGCCTGCCAGCAGGAAGTCTTGACGGTGGGAGTGATCCCGAACTGCTTTCGGTGGCGTGGCTGGGAGGAGACGGGCTTCCCGACGCATTCTTCAGGTCGGAAAGCATGAACACAACACAGGACGGTCCTGCTAAACCCCAGCCTGTAGTGACTGCTGTCTTTGAAAGCACCAGCAGCCAAAACTGTGGGAGGGGAAAAAAAAACAAAACAAAAACCGCCACCCCCAACGTCTTCCACCTATAGCCCGTGGAAAAAGCAGGCCACAATGCTGGCACCTATACTGGAACACTGGTTCCCACTTCCAGAAATTAGAAGCTTATGAGCCTCAAAATCCATCTCTAAGGAGATCGAGGACAACACCTCCCGAAGGTCAGGCTAAGACATCACGAACGGAGGAACGGTTTCGTGACACGTTCTCCACTAATAACTCAGTGTTTCCCTTCTGATACATATCTAATTAGCCGGGGAGCGCTTGCCCTCATTGTGCGCTCAGCTCCGGAACCTGCTGCCTCCATTTCAGACCTGAAGCAGGGCTCGCCCGCCTGGAAACGCCCGCCGCATGACTCCACGCCGCAGCACCTTTCAGCCCGTCTCAAGGGAAGTTAAGCCAAATGCCTGAGCCTCCGCGGTGCAGTGGCCGCGGAGCCCCGACCAGGGGCCAGAAGACGCTCCCACACCCGAGGGCCGGGCACAGAGAGTCACACAGGGCCTCCGCCAGGCGCAGCTTCCCCTGTCCGCGGGCGGAGGAGCCCCTCGGGCCGGCAGCGCCCCGAGCCCGGCTGACGCCTCCCCCGGCCGGCTGAGGGGAGCGGCGGCCCCGCAGGAACACGGCACGGCCACGGCTCCGCGGCTGGAGCGGGCACCAACACCGCCCTCGCAGGCGGCACAGCGGGGCCGCCTCGGCGCCGGCCGCCCCCTCCTCGCTCCGCCATACC
>VYXF01000177.1:835199-932630 GCA_013397295.1 Polioptila caerulea
CAGGAAGGCAGGAAGGCAGGAAGGCAGGAAGGAAGGAAGGAAGGAAGGAAGGAAGGAAGGAAGGAAGGAAGGAAGGAAGGAAGGAAGGAAGGAAGGAAAAGAGCATCAGCAGAAGCAAAGCAAAGGGAAGCAAAGTGAGGCAGAAGGCGCCGTTTCATTCCCTGCTCCATCTGCTGGAGCAGCCCAGAACAGCTTGTAGTGTTCACCCAGAGTATTGGATTGCAGCAATCTTCTTCTGGCTTGTTACCTTTCTTTAGATAATTATTTGGTAGCAGTGAGCTGCATAATTTTTGTAATCACATCTGAGATTTGATTTCTCCCTTTTAAGTGTTTTGAGCATCTGTAATTGCATGTTTAGGTGTAACAGGATAATACAGAAGCTTCTGTTTTGTTGTGAAACGATACGATACAACTCAACTCCAGAGTTTAAAAGAAGAAATAATTGCTTTAAGAAAATGCAATTCTCTGCACTGGATGAGTGGTACTAACTCCTCATGGTTTATTTTACAGCCATTTCCTTTTTCTGCTTGGGTTCCTGTATCAGTTCTCTTTTGTCTCCACTTTCATAATTGCTCTCTTTACAGTTTCTCTTCTGCAATACTTAGAAAAAGGTAATTTCATAAATTGTAATGCCCTTAATTGTTACTTTAAGCATAAGTTTAATAGTTCCCTTTTCTACAGTTTTAAGGAAACTGGTCCTGATGGAATGCAACATATTATTAAAATATGTTCATTCAAGTAAAGGATGGTATTTCTGATTGAGATTTAGTTTCTAATGCTTGATATTAAAGGGAAGATAGTGACATTGTAAATCCCAAGCCTGATAGGAAAGTTACCAAACTTTCAACAGACATTCTTAAAGAAAAAAGAAAATTCCAGAGAGAAAATGAACTGATATGGTGCTAGTAAATCCAGTTCATTATCTGATATATAAGCACATTCAGAGGATACTCTGAGATAAATATGGAAATATTAACTTGGTCATTAGAGGAAAAGTCTGTCCCGACTATTATTTAAATGCTCAGGGGCAATTTTCCTATAACAGGATGCAAATAAACCCAGTTCCCAAGCCTGTCTAGTTTTATATCCTGTCAGTGTTGATTATCCTAATGTAAATACAAGGCATTGTCCGTGCAGAGTGCTTCATTGTGAAAAAAATGACAGGATCAAATATATCACAATGATATCAGGTTACAAAAGAGTTGTACTTCTACAATCTACATGCAAGCTACAGGGAAAAAAAATGATGATGATGATGATGATTTTTTAATTTTAAACTTTTTTTTAAGGAAACATGAACACGTTATTTTCCTGGAGTCAGATGACTCACAAATTCTGCAGAAGGCAGAGTATAATGTAGGCAAAGCCTGCCCTCTTAACAACCATGACAGTTGTTAAAATAGAACTATGGAGTGACACTGTAGTAGCATGAATTTATTTTAGATTGTGTAGATCATTAAATGATTAAACTATGGCATTATTCTTTACAGCATCTTTAATATAATTTCACTCATATTCTTTCAGATAGTCTATTAAAATTTAGGTATACAAGACTTCCCCTTATTCCATTGACCCAGGAAAACTAGGGAAAAGGTGAATCCAGCTAGGGATCTGTTGGAATTATGTCTGGAATTGCAGTCTCTCTAGGGAAGATACTACATTTCTGACATGATCACTTGGTAACAGCAGCTGGCTTATGAAGGCAGGCCAGGCAATGTTGTGCCATGGTGTGTCAGGTCTGTTGTTGTGAGGGGACACGGCAGCCAGTGTTCTCTGCCCTGTGCCTGGAGCATTGCTGATGCCTTTCAGTTTGCAGACATATGATGGCTGTGCCAAGTCAACACTGATGCTGCACAAGGACCTTCAATTTCTGGACTGTCCCACAGTGTGCTGACAGCCATCATTCCTCCCTGCAAATAGATGTTTCTTGTGGCTGGTGAGGAGTACAGCCTTATTTGTTTTTCTGTTTAACATTTTCAGAGATCTCAAAAGAGCCAGGTTTTCAGCTTGGCCCTCAGAAACCTCAGTAATCTTACCCAGCATATCTCCTTATCTCCCTTAAAGTGATATCTGACGTAAACACAAAGAAAAATACATAGGCACATGGAAGAAATACCTTTTTTGTTGTATAGAAACAAGAAACAAATATTGACTGGCTGAGTTCAGTGGCTGCTGTAAAACACAGCATAGAAGTGCCACACAAGGAGGTTTGCCAGTAGATGGTGACATATAATTATTTATGAGCTATTTTCTAGCTGCAGAAGTTCTGAGCTACAAGCAGCTCCACTCTGCAACTTCTTGTTTAAACTTTCCTTTTGTATTTCTCCACCTTTCTGAGATCTCTTTTACAAGTTTCACAGCTGCAGAAGTTTTTCATAGCTGCAATTGCATCTTCTGGTTGTAGCATGGCAGCCTGCTACTGTTCTATGGACTGCAGGGCTGCCTTCCCATTGCTGAGCAAATGCTTGGTTTGTGTATTTCAGGGTTTTTTGTCTGTTAATGAAAGACAATAACTCTGTTCTCACAACACATGCATGAGAAAAAAAAGTCAATCCTTTCTTTGTAGTATGTACCTCTCATTTACTTCCCATGAATAAACAAGTTTTGGAGTTAACTGTGTGGCAATCTGCCATTTACTGCCAAATGTAATCAGCAACCTCTCCTAAGCCCATCACACCCTTCTGTGCATCAGTGCTCCCAAGTTATGAAGCCGTCAGTAATCCTGGAAAAAAATTATTCCCCTCAGCTTGGTCTATCTATTATTTTCTATTAATTTAAATACCATGTGTGGGCTGTGAAATCAAAGCCATATAGCTACAGCATATGAGAAGAAGCTCAGGTTTAGATAGTGAACAGTGTTGGAGCAGCAGGAGGAAACAGGCCTTAAGGCTTCTCTTAAGCTTCAGGATCACCACAAAAGTGAGCTGGGCCTGTTTGTTTTATGGGAAGGGTATTGGCTCCATGGAGGCCACAGCCCAACTTATTTCACTGGCTGGAGCACAGGGATAGATAAGAGGGCTCCTGGCAGCCTCTGCCCACAGCCAGTGGGTGTATCTGGGTGAAAAGTGTCTTGGTGCCCTTTGGGGGAAAGTGATGCAATGTAAGCATGCATCCATCTCCACCCAATTCCTGGCCCTGAAGGCACAAGCAGACCTTGTGAGGACACGGCTGCCCTGCAGCTGGTGTGGGCAGCCAGGCTGGGCTGGCAGCGGCTGCTGAATGCGCCGTACTGGGTGAAATGTCAGCACGCTCCCTGGCCTGCATCCACGTGCTCTTGAGCTGCTCCTTCTGAACTGGCTCTAGCTCAGGGTTCGTTAGGGCTTAACCAAAAGTTCCTACTACAGTTCTTAAAAGGTTTTGCGTTTTCTAACTATTTGATGCACTCCTGAGTTCTTGATGTACGCCCATGTTCAAACCTGCAGTGACAAAGACTTACAGGTTCAAACACGTGCAGTGCTTTATTCATGATGGTGTCACTGGGCTGAATTTAGTCTTGAGCCCAAGTTGTGTCAGTTTTTCACATTAATATTCTTCTTACCATTTACACAAGGAGTTTTCTTCACAGACAAAGGTCAGTATGTTGTTTCTGACTGCACCCATAACTCTTGTGGGTCACCCTCTTGGGCTGGGGCAAGACAGCCAAGCTCAGACACAACACAAAAAGTGCTGCAGAAAAGGTACTATCTGTCAGTCAGTGGGACCACATAGTGCTTTTAATCCCTGCTGTACACACTGGTGGCAACTGCCTGAGCTTTGTCTGTGGAAAATAGTATATTTATCTGAAGAACACCGAAATACCACACCCAGAACATCATGGCACTCTACTGGTTCTGCTGAAAAATCAGGAAAGCCTAATGCTCACTAATATAAATGGAAGGAGATTCACACTTATCATCAGCTAAATTTGGTGGAGTATCTGTGGCAGACAAGACTCCTGCTTGCCTTTATCACAAGGGCATAAGTCACAGGCTGCAGCCTGTTGTAATACAGGCTGGCTTTGGGACTGTAGATTGGCCTATTTAAGACTTTCCTGAGAGAAAAGCAATTATTTCAGGTAAGTTGCCAAGCAGCTCCTGTGCTCTGCCTACACCCGGTTATACTTTTAGAACTATTATATATGTACAAAGCAGAAAGTGAAAGAAGGTGGGCAGCTTTAGAGAAGTTACTGCTGCTGTTTGCTGGAAGCAGGATGCCATCTATAAATCATGACATTGCAGCACAACAAACCAAAACACAGAGCAAAAAGGGCATCTCTACCTAGTGCAACACAAGGTATGGTGAGAGGACGCAGGCAACTGCTGCTGGTTAAATGTTATTTCTATACATTGGACACAGCAACTTCTGACTTTCTTTTTCAGTGCCCTTCAGTTTGGAAAACACATGAAAAAGAATTAGACACCAATATAATAAAATTATTATTATTTTTTGGGATGAAGTCACAGGATGAAATCAAAGATGACACCCAGAACTGAATTTTTCAATAATGCAAACAAGCAGGAAATGGGAAAGCAAGGGTTTTTTTAAAGGAATTATTTAATAGCAAGCTAAATTCACCTGACAAAAAACAATTTTTTATAGAAAAATAAATGAAACACCTGTGCTTAAATGAAAATGGGATAGACAACTGGAGCTGACACACAAAAGGAGTGATTTTTAGATTAAGTAAGGGCAAACCTTGATGCTATAAATAAGGTTTATTTCCTCAGTATAATAAATTTAAAATTATCTCAAATGTAATGGCATGTGCATAGTTACCCCATGCCTCACTGCCTGCCCTGGTTTGAAGCCAGGACAATATTTCCACCTGCCAGATTTGTATGTCACTGCCTTCAGTGTAGTGTTCAATTTCAACAGCAAGATGCCCAAATCTTTACTGTTTTATCACACAGCTGTAGGGACACCAACAAAAACTAGTACAAAAGTGAGTCTGAAAAACTCCTCAGTTTCTCTCTTAGAAACATATTAGGCCTTGGATGGCTATTGAGACATCACTGATGGCTTGATGCCAGCTCTAGGAGCAAGCCAAAGTTTGAATTCTCATAAGTCAACAACAGAAAGGAGAAAAGGTTTAGTGAGAAAATAAAAGGTGGTCCAAGGACAATGGAAAAAAAACCCCAAACCAGTGTGGTTGTCTAGATCTACTTTTTTTTGTCTATGATTCACTCTATGATTCTGTGAAAGACCATTTTTTCCTTTTCTTCCAGACAAATGTTGTTAGAGGAAGTAAGTCCACCTCCGCAGCCATCCCTTTGCCCAACTGCTGAACCCCGCTGTTCCCTCTTGAGTGGCACACCAGAGCCAGGGCAGTCCACAAGGAGAAGGGAGGGGGAACAGGCTGGCAGCTGAAGGGCAGCACGGGCTGCAGCCACCAGTTAGCGCAGTCTGGATCTCCTGGACACCGGTCAGTAACCATTTCATATATTGCTAAACTTGAACTATAAACTGCAATCGGTAAATCTGCAAGATTAATCAAAATACACCTGGCTAACCTTCAAATTATCAACTATTACAGCTGTTTGGTTACTTTGGAACTGCTACTGCTACGTGACATTAGCTCAAGGCCACATCTGCAACTGTCTGCATCAACCCAGTGAAGCCTCTGCAGAAAGGTGACAGAACAGAGAGGGAACAAGCTCTCTCCAAAATGGTTAATCAATAGCTTGCTAGGTTGACTCCATGCCATTAGATACAGTGATGTACCCACTGTATATAAATTGTGACTTGTCTTCTGTTTCATTCTCAGCCACCTCTCCTGCCATCCTGGTAGTTACCCATTTTCCACTTGGAAGCTTTTGGGCATTACCAGAAATGTTGCTAGCATCCTGGATCTGGGGAATGGCAGTAATACTTTGTTGTGCGTCTTGGTTTCTTCTAGGGAGGAGGAGAAGGTAAGGACTCTTTTTGTAAAAGCATCTCAGTGTGCCTGGCCTTGATATGTGTCAAATATCCTGTATGCATCACTAGAAGAACTGTAGTCAGACATATGCAGGGTAGCACAGACAATGCTGTGGTTTGGTCTTTTGAGAGATTTACGTTCCAATTGAACTTCTGTGTATGAATTTTGCAACAATAGTGCAGGGATGCCTAGAGGTAGCTGCAGATACAAATCTATGCATAAGCGAGGTAATTAAAATATGACTGTATCAGTATGTCCTGATTTCCTAAAGTTCTGGGCAGTAATTTCACCTGTATTGTAATCACAGCAAATACCTACTTATATGTAATTATAGTTTAATACCTACTTACAAACATTTTAATATTATATCTAGTAACACAATTTAATACAGGTAATATTTATGTACCATGTATGTTCCTTAAAAGCATTTATTCTACTGACAGAGTCACATAAGGAGTGAGTAATTTGCTTAACTCTTCTTATTTTTTAATTTCAGCAGTCATTTTCTTGTTTTATTTTGAAAAGTTTGATTAAAAAAAAGGTGGAAATTATTAACTTTGTTTAATGTAAGTGCTGAAATATTATATGGAAGTTATTTCAGCACTCATGATGTCCTTATACAGAAAAGTTGTTTCTACTTAAAAAAGAAAATAATTTAAACATATGCTTCACTTTAAATATCTACTTAATTTAAAGCATGTGCTTGATGACATTTTGTCTGAAAGACTAGCTCTTATGCTTACTGAGGATCATAGCAATATTACATATTTTTAGAAAGATCTGGTCCATTAATGGAATATGCCAATAATAACAACCTTTCTATACTAAAAAGTTTCTTTGCTTGGTATTCAAATGAAATTGTGGATAAAATTGCCCAAAAATAAATCAGACAATATCAGTGTGATGGGTTATTTATTCATGTGACAATTTCATAACTGCATGTTAGCTAATGGCAATAATTTTGTAATGGAACAGGTGAAAAATATATATCTGATCCAGGGAAAAGAAAGATGACATAATCAAACTATGCTTTTTTATGTCTTTTAATAGTTAAATTTTTTTCTTTCTTACAGAGCTTAGCCCTTAAAGGGAAGAAAATTATTTGTAAATAAACTACTTATTTGGGATTTTTTTCTTCATTTTTTTTCACATTACACAAAGCCTAACATCAGTATTTTATGATAGTCCTGGAGACAAGATCTTTATACATAATTTTAAACTGAGCTTTTGTTTGTGTTTTGCAGGCGGCAAGGTGAGCCACCACTTGAAAATGGGTTCCTTCCATACCTGGGCTGTGCCTTGAAGTTTGGTGCCAACCCCCTTGAATTCCTCAAAGAAAAGCAGAAGAAGCATGGCCACATCTTCACTTGCCATGTAGCAGGGAAATACATTCATTTCCTCACTGACCCTTTTTCATACCATGCATTGATGCGCCAGGGAAAGCACTTGGACTGGAAAAAGTTCCATTTTGCTACTTCAGCCAAGGTACTCCTGGTTTTAATATCTAACATGCAAAGCATCTGCTGACATATCCAGTTAATCCCTGTAAACATAACTATGCCTTTGAAATAGGATTGGTTTCACATTTCTGCTTTGCTACTGGTTTAAGATATTGTGGGGGTTTTTTTTCTTCTTCCTAAATGGAAAAGAAATTTGCAGTGATTTGGGTTGTTCTAAGGCTGCACATTATTTTATTACATTATTATCCTTCCCTCTAGTAAGCTATGAAGTTATGCTTTGGCTTTTGTTTCTGTTAGACTTTATCATCAAAATAATGACAGGCCTTACTTATCATGCATACAATTTATTTTGTGACAGGCTTTTGGGCATGGTAGCATTGACCCAGCAGAGGGAAACACCACTGAAAATTTTCATCAGACTTTCATTAGAACCCTTCAAGGCAATGCCCTAGATGCCCTCATTGAAGCAATGATGGAAAACCTACAGTATGTCATGCTGCAGTCAAGAGCACCTAAGCTTCAGTCTGGTACCTGGGTGACAGAAGGACTTTATACATTCTGTTGCCAAGTGATGTTTGAGTCTGGCTTTTTAACACTTTTTGGTAAAGAATTGCATTCAAATAACGACAAAAACCTGTCATCAAAACAGGAAATTGAGAGGGCTCATATCCTAAATGCCCTTGAAAACTTCAAGGAATTCGATAAAATTTTCCCAGCTCTCGTGGCAGGGCTGCCTATCCACCTCTTCAAGAGTGCTCACAGTGCACGTGAGAAGCTGGGAGAGGCACTCCTGCACAAGAACCTCCTGAAAAGGGACAACCTCTCTGAGCTTGTCACCCTCCGCATGTTCCTGAATGACACCCTGTCAACCTTCGATGACATGGAAAAAGCAAAGACCCACGTGGCAGTGCTCTGGGCCTCTCAAGCAAACACCATTCCTGCCACTTTTTGGACCTTGTTCTATCTTCTTAAGTAAGTCCCAATGCTTCTTGCTCCCAAGCAAGAAAAATGTTTATCTTACAGAAACCAATGCATTAATACAGGCCAATTCCACTGCTTGATAGCCCATCGATGATATAAAACTTACTGTTTGCAACAGAAGTGCTGTGTTGTTCTGGGCTTCCACAGAAAAGCCCTTCCCCTGTCTGAGAACAAGTAGTGAGAGCATAGAGCCATTCTTTAGAAGCTTCTTTTTTTGTTAAGAAACAGCACTCCAGGGCAATGCTACACTTTGTCAAGAAAGCTTTGGAGTAAATCTATATGATATGACATTAAAAGTGCTAGTTGCAGTCAAAACATTAATTGTATTAAAGGATACAAATGTAACTAGACATTTTTAGATCATCTCACTAGGGCAAGCAAAATGAGGTTTAACTTCATTATTGTTTTCACAGATACTTATTAGAAAATAAATTGTATATTGACAGATCTGACTGAAGCTCTACTGTAGATTGCACCTGCTGAGCTTGTCACTCATGAGACAAGTGCACAGCTCAGATAATACTATCAAATGTCCATTTTAGAGTGGGCCTTTGTGCATTATCTGCTTCAGCATAACTAACTCTGAAGTATGTGTCTAAATTCCTAATGCTTTTACTTATATCTACTTGCCTATGATGATTTCTGAGGTTGTTTAGTACTTATTCCTCCAAGAATGCATTTGCTTTAGATTTTCTGGACTTGGAGTCTTTTAACACCCTGATTGTGCCTTCATCAAGACACTATTGCACCCTGTTTTATTGTGTCTGTATATTTCACCATAGCTCATATATTCCATGCCTGAAAGAAAGGCCTGACAGTGAAGGGTACTATGTGGGCTCTTAATATTAGGAAGATTCTTTTCAGCTAGACAGAATATTGTCACATCAGCCAGAATAAATGATGTTATAAAACTGATCTATAATCTTGTTCCTAAACTTTTCTACCTGCAGTGGGGCTATTTCCTAATCTGCCACTGGCTGGTTTTTTTCTTATTCTTGGCATTGCTTTTTAGTGACAATACAGTTTATCACCTGAATTACGCACATTGGTTCTGTCCCACTTGCCATTGCAGACAAAAATCAAATACTTGGGATTCCTTTCCTATTTTTTTCTTTGAAGTTTTCATACCTTTGCCAAGACATGAAAAAGTGAAACTGAATCATTTTGCTGCAACATTTTCATTTTAGAAGGTTGTACTTGTCAGCCAACAAAATAAATTTTAGTCAGGAAGAAAGTTAATAGCAAAACCCCTTCTTAAAGAATTTTTAAATTTAAAATTGTTATACCTTTGCTCTTTTGATCTTAGGAGTCCAGAAGCAATGAGAGCTGCTACCAAAGAAGTACAAAGTGTTCTGGAAAGTGTCGAGGAGAGTATCAGCTTAGATGGCAAACATATTTCCTTGAACCGAAAACAGCTGGATAATATGCCAATACTAGGTATGACTGGATTATTATAATTATGCAGGATTATTTTATGCAGAAATCACACTACAATTTCCATGGTCTTCTATTTATTACCATATAAATGCTTGCTGTGGAATTCCTATGGAATTAGCAAAGAAACAGTAGAACAGGAAACCATATGTTCCTCAGCAACAGCCAACATAATCAGGTTTCCCAATGTCCCAGCTGGTACTGAGGATATCAAAATTCACATGAACAGCACTTTTTCATGGGTAATTCCATGTCTCAATAATCCTACACTTCTACATAACATAAACCCATGGATAATTCAGAACAATACTTTGTTTGGTTATGTCTTTAAATCAAATAAAACCCTGTTGCCAAATCTTAAAACCCTATTCTTATCATGTGAAGCAATGTTTTCTAATACCATTACTTCTATTTCCTTTTAATATTTTTCAAATTATAAGCACAGTTTTCAGAAGTTACAGAGAGTTTTGATAATGTTGCCTTTTAACTACTGTTACTTTAAAAAAAAGTCAGCTAATATTGGAACAAAAATCCCCATATTTCTGAGTATGGGTTTCTATACAGGACCTCTTAAACTTCAGAAAATTCTCCTCACTGCAATGTTTCTTTTTCTTGCTATCTTTTCAGTTTTCACTGGTTTGGTCTTTATCTCAGAGTGAAAATATGTCTCACTTTTTAACATTCTGTTTCACCAGCTATAAGCATTTTTCACAGGGAAAGCAGATTAGGTTCTCAGTGGTATCTACAGAAGGGATGGCAATGCTAAAAAGAAATGAGAAAGATATTTTCTTAGGCATTTAGAAAGTCAATATTAAAATATTTCTTCTGATAAATTCAGGGTTTGATAATGGCTCTGAAATATTTCAATACCCATGACCTGCCCCCAGTGTGTGAATACACTGTTTCCATGGCAATCATTCCTTGTCCTCTCACAACAGACAGCATCATCAAGGAGGCGATGAGGCTCTCGAGTGCGTCCATGACTTTCCGAGTGGCCAAGGAGGATTTCACTTTGCACTTAGAGGATGACTTCTACAACATTCGCAAAGATGATATTGTAGCTCTTTATCCCCAGCTGCTGCATTTCGATCCAGAAATCTATGCTGATCCCTTGGTAAGTATTTTTTTCAAATTGCATTAAACTTGATGCTCTGGCAGAAGTTAACAGGCCTTTAGATATAGCATTTATTGGGGTGCCCCATGGCTGGTTTTCTGTTGTACCCCAGACATTCTGTTCTTACACCTGAAGATGTGATAATAGGAAAGAGAAAGAATAAAGGCAGTGCAAGCATTATCTGCACAACATGTTTTAGTGCAACCAAAAGGTACCAGCCCCAGCCAGCCTTCTACTTACTGCCTTCCTGAGTGAGGGAAGATCACCATTATGAGGGTCTTTGAAGAAGGACAAGGATAATAGTTTCCCAAAGGCACAGAAACAGAATTCTTCCAGTTATTCTGCTGCATGAGCAAGAATGCAGGTTACAGTCCTTATTTTTAGAGGTCAGGAAAGAAAAGGAGTTATCAGCAAAGAACCTTGTATCCTGTCCCATATAACAGAACTTCTCAGAGACAACTCTTTCTAAAACAGCACCGTCAGGGCCGGTGGTACTGTACGATGCTTATTGTTGGAGACATCTCATTCCCAGCCTGCATTTTGTGTCTCAGCAGCTTTATCTGTTTTCTGGAGCTATTCAACCATCAAGGAACTCTTTTTCATGTTTAATTGCAGACATTCAAGTACGATCGCTTTCTGAACGAGAAGGGGGAGGAGAAGACCGACTTCTACCGGAACGGGCGCAAGCTGAAGCATTACTACATGCCTTTTGGGACAGGCATAGCAAAGTGCCCGGGCAGGCTGTTTGCTGTCCATGAGATTAAACAATTTTTGGCTCTGATTTTTTCATATTTTGAGATAGAGCTTGTGGACAGTAATGTGAAGTGTCCCTCTCTAGATCAATCCCGTGCAGGACTGGGTATTTTGCAGCCATCCAATGACATTGATTTCAGGTACAGGCTGAAATCCTTATGAATCTATATTTTGTATTATGCATATACACTATGTACTAGCAGTACATAAGTACACTGTATAGACTAACAGTACTAAATACACTGTATAACATATACTTTATATACATTTTATGTATATATGCCAATGAAATGCTTCAAGTCTTGGGAGAAGATCTATATGAAGATGCTAACTCACCATTTCAGTGAAAAATGTGCACCAGTGTGTTACCAGTGTGCAGTGGGTTTAATGCTCTCTTTTGATGCAAATGTCTCCCTTTTTACCAACCATTTAACCATTTTGAAAGGGAAGACAAGATTTTAAACTGTGTACAGGAACTGGGTTTTTTTCTGTCAGCAAATACTTTCCCACAGGTAGAAGTTAATGAGCTAATTCATAATAATTTCAAAATTGTACTACAGTTAAAACGTATTCTTTTCTATAATTGAAATATTGGGCAGGGGGTGGCCTCCTCACAGTTGAAATAAAGTTTTTGTTGTATAAAGGCAGATTCACAGTGGGGAGGGGAGAGTTTCCTGAGGAGTTACATTTATGGTTTTATGAAAAACTAGAAGAAGACTTGAGAAAAAACCTACAGAAATGTTCACGTTCAAGTGAAACCACAAAACTTGTATTGTATTCTTTGTAAGATACTTATTTTTAGAAAGTGTTAACTGTATTAAAATAAATTATATTGGCTGAACCAAATGCATCTCTAGACTGCTTGTTGTTTTAAAATGTTAACATTATCAAAGCTGTTTGCACTCATCCAAAGCCACTCAAACCAGTTTTAAACTAGCTAGTTCAAACACCAATATGGAGATAAATAAATACTACCACATATTCACCAGTGGTTCTGGCTGCATTTAGCTTCATTGCCTAAACTCCATATTTCCATAAGCCTCCTTAGGTCTTCTTAGTCTAATTCCACTAAAGCTAACATGGGTAGTAGTATGCCCACACATTTCGTTTCAGTGGTAGCATGTCCATAAGAACAATTGTTTCAGGGTTAATATAATTTGGTTTTCTCTAACATCCCTGTCTTTTTCTGCTGCAAATGACAGATGTACGTATGTCACAAAAGTCCAGTTTTTAAAGAAATTTATTTGGGATGAAAGAGAGAGCTTTCTTAATATTTGCTGATTTAAAGAACAAATGGACTTAAAATATTGTTTTTATCCTGTTTTTTTCCCAAGTACTTACGGTCTCATATTTTGTCCTTAATCAAAAGTAATCCTTGTGAGAGAAGATGAGATAAAGGACTATTTGATATCATCAAATTTCACATTCTGGCATAATATCTAGCCTAGCTGATAAAACTCTTCCTAAATAAAGAATTTTTGATTGAGTTCTAGAATTTCTTTAAATTATCTATTCTTTTTTCTTCTCACTATCCACTGTGCTAAATATTCAAATGTTAATAAAAAGGTTATGCAGTGTGTGCATAACATTTTCTTTTGTGTGCAACACACATTTATTACCTGTGTGTTGTCTTTGTAATTTTATTTAATCCTTTTGTATTTTCAAAGGAGAACAGAGAACACTGATTTGTTGCACCATGTATAATACTGAACAATTATGCATAATGCAAAGGGGGTTGAATTATTACTTTGGTTCTCTTTGGTTAGGGTAGTATCCAGTACAGCTTGTTTTCACACTTCTGTCAATTATATTTTATATGATTTATATAAATTATAGCTGATTCAATGTAAGCTAATTTGTAGAGTGAATGCAAGCCTGAAATGCACCCTGGCACATGTTATTATCATTAGAGTATCTGTGCCTTCTTTCTTAAATAAATTCTGCTTGAAACAGCAGTTTTTGAGGGCAGCAAGGCTATGCAATGTTTTAAGCAAAATACATTTCCTTGATGAAAAGGAACACAACATGGAATTACAACAGTGAAAAAAAGATGAGACAACTGCTAAACTAATTCTAGGCTCCTTCAAAAAGTAAGTCACTTTTATATCCCATTTTCTCCTTCCAACTAAATGCTCCGGACTTTTCTGGCTGTGGTTTGATGGGTTTTTGTCAGTTTTTGGTCTATGAGAAATTGATGTATTCAGTATCTCCTCGAGCTGATCTGACTTTCAGCTTCCCAAGTCTGGGAGAATAATGGAAGACTGGTGAGGAAGATGGTGAACATGGTCAAATGGCTTGCAAACTGGGGCATCAAAAACCACATACATCACACCAGTCATTGTTTAGCCTCACGTGCTGGACAACACCTGTGTTCAGATAACATAGCCTGGTGATAAATTTAGAGGCATCCTGTTGAGCACAGCTGAGATTCCTGCCTTGCTGTGGGAACAATCAAAAGGCAGTAAGCTACACCTGCAGGAATCCCTGCTACACAGAATAAAAGAGAAGGTTTGGTGATCCCCTAACACTCTTAGAGCTCCATGGTGCCTGCATCCCTGCTTGAGTGCCTCTGCCTGGATGCTTCTTTGGGGATCCCCCATGATTTAAACCCAGCCAGCAACCAAGCACCAAACAGTCACTCACTCCCCCAGCAGTAGGATCAGGGAGAGAATCAGAAGGGCAAAAGCTAGAAAACTCAACTAAATCAAATTTTCTCTCCATTTCATCCATGGTGTTGTGGTTGTCCCTGAGTCCTGCCTGAGCTGGCCCACACACCAAGGAATACCAACAGTAAGAGAGCTCAGGGGAAGGTAAAAACATCAGAGGATTCACTCCACAGATTAGGATCTGTGGAGAAGATACAGACTTAAGTGCAGCATCACTATAAACTGGTGGAAACCTTGCACTACTAGGGCCCTGCAAGGGTGGCTCAAGTGCTCCTGCCCAAACTCCTGTGGCACCATGGTCCTCACCACTCAGCCTGCTGCCAGTCCTCTCTTGCTGGGATAACATCTCTCCATGGATGGCTGGACCACATAACCTATGGATTGATATGCAGTGTATAGAACAGAGGCAACCAGCCCTTTCTGCTCGGTTCTGGACTCCTGTAGCCTGAGGATGTCTGCAGGGGACTCTTCTTTTTCCAATTGACCTTGTGTTATGCAAATGAAAAGACTCAGTATAAGCCCCTAAGTATGCTTCTACTTTGTGACAAAAGACATATGGATGAACAGTTTGAATAGTTTGGATATGAATTCCCTTTTTATATATATATTAGGCTATATGCAAGTATTTTGGTTTACTGCTGTAGCTGCTAATTTTCTAACCTCAGTTAAACCCCTGTTACTGGGGTTACACAGATGCAAGTGAGGGAAGAAAAGAAAGTACAAAGTCTGTGGCACTATGCCTCAGCTAATGTAATCAAATACTTCAGCAATCAATACTCATCTGCCTTGCCAGGGTCACAAACACCACGAGGTTATATCAGGGCAATTCTTTCTGCTGCCTCTCCTAAAAGCAGGACTTTTGTTAAGACAGGAGAACAAAGAAAAATAATACTAAAACCATAAGAGCAATTAGAAATATATTGGGCAGATCCAGGCTGGTAGGAAGTAGACAGCCTCTACTATTGTGGACTCTGTGAGCATTTCACATTATATCCTTGCTATTTAAAATGCATGAAGAGGTATGGGCAGAAGAGGAGGAGTGACCTCAGCCCCTAGATGGGCACCCTAACCATTAGGATAGCTCAGGCATTTTTCCTCAGGGAATTTGTAGTGTGTTTTCTCCAAAAAAAAGTAACAGACTCAACAGGATGATTTGCATGGCTCCCTGACAGTGCCCTTACAGCCAAAATGCTGTCTTAGTTGAGAGGAGATTCAACTTGGGATTGCAGTCCCCAAGGAAGTGGAGATCAGTGAGTTCAGTCTCTCCCACACCCCCAGGGGACAACTCTAAGCTTGTGGTTGTTCTGTAAAGGGTGAGTAAGAGTGAACACATAAGTGTGTGACATAGATTAGGTCAGGGAGCTTAAATGTTCAGATTTTTCTGGACCCAGATGAGCTGGGCATTGGGCTAGTCAGATGCCTCTGAACAGTGATTTAGGGAGCAAGGTACAGCCAGCTGAGTGAGACCATGTGGCTCATAAACCAGCAGAAGGAGACATTTTGGGTGAGCAGATTGAACCCAGGCAGTGAAAATGTTCTACAGGTTTTTCAGGCTAAATGAAATTTTTACTGGTCATGGAGATCTTGGAAGCAACATGGTGACTTTACTAATCAGAAGGGGAAAAGCTAGAAAACTCAACTAAATCAAATTTTCTCTCCATTTCATCCATGGTGTTGTGGTTGTCCCTGAGTCCTGCCTGAGCTGGCCCACACACCAAGGAATACCAACAGTAAGAGAGCTCAGGGGAAGGTANAGATGAGCTGGGCATTGGGCTAGTCAGATGCCTCTGAACAGTGATTTAGGGAGCAAGGTACAGCCAGCTGAGTGAGACCATGTGGCTCATAAACCAGCAGAAGGAGACATTTTGGGTGAGCAGATTGAACCCAGGCAGTGAAAATGTTCTACAGGTTTTTCAGGCTTAATGAAATTTTTACTGGTCATGGAGATCTTGGAAGCAACATGGTGACTTTACTAATGAAACAGGACACCATGTCAGAAAACATGACATTTTTACCATTCTGAAACCATGCTGGCCACTGCTGTTGTAATGGAACTGTCACTAAGTTTAGGCAGCCACTCTTCAACATGTCAACAGTGGTTTTGATCATAGATTTTCAAGCCTTTCATCAATTGTTTTTGCATCCTATTGTAGGAATATCAGGATAAACTGGTATTTATATTGTAAGACCTCTTACACAAGTTTCTGATGAAATAAAAGAGGAAGCAAAAAGAGGAAAAATAATGAGATAATTTTTCTGAAAACATGAAATACATTTTAGAGAGAACTGTTGCTTAGCTGAGGATAGCATGCTTCAAGTTGTTCATCATCTTAGTCTAAACAGCTGTGGCAATATTATTAATAGTTATTTCCCATTTATGAACTGCACAGAGTGCTACCTCTGGATGTCAACAGGCTGAAGCTAGGACCAAGATCTTTTGATGCTGCTGATCATTGCAGGGGATTGGACTAAATGACCTAAAGCTCTCTTCCAGCCCAAACTATTCTATGATTCTATGGTTCTATTATCTCGTCTCGTTTACACCACCAAATCCACACAGTTAAAGAACATACAGAGGAGGCTTGATCATAATTATGTCTAATAGTCTCCTGCATACAGGGGATTTGGTGGTAAAAGCAGTGATTGCCTCCTAATAACCCTAGAATTAAATAATAAAAAGGTTACATACTATTAAGTGGAGGGCTATCAGTGTAAATACCCAGCTTGCTAACTCTTGTTGACTTTAATTTGTTTTCTGCCAAGACAGACAACTCTGTGGGACACATTTCAAATCAAATGATCTTCAGTGACCCTTGAGTCATGAAGTGAGAGAGGTCACTTCAGAACAATTCACTGGAGAGCCACAGATTTTTCAAATGAAATGTTCATTTTACTTAATTTACCTATAAATAAGATCCTGTGGGCTCCAATTACCTTTTTAAAGATAACAGTAATTTCTAAAATTTGTCTCCTCAGATAGCAGGATCAGATAGAAATTTTAAAAGATTAAAACACCTTGGCCAGCTGAATCTCTCTTGTTTTGAGAACCCTTCAGTGCGACTGACCATGTAATTATTTCTTGGTAACATTCCTATAACAGTCGATTGGAAAAAGGATTGAAAAAGGCTCCCAGTAATTGCAGACTTGAGACATAAAAACACTCACAGGAAGAACATTAAATATCACAGGCTGGAAGAAGTCAAGCATGAAGTCACTTCACCCTAGGTATGGAATAAATTCCCCTTTACCAAGGCAAGAACAAGCAGAGCTTCCTTGGGGTGCTTGGGATGTGTGCAAGGCTCCTAAGGAGCAGACTTGCCCCCAGAGGTGCTCAGCAGGTTTGAAAAAACCAGCTGGTTTTCTGTTGGGTTCTGGAGGGCTTTGAGAGGCCTTCCTCCTCGTGTTAGCTGCAGGTAAGCACCCAGTGCAGAGTGCTGGCTGGCAGGAGCACAGGGTCAGTCCCCACTGTCAGCCCCGGGATGTGCCTGTGCCTCTGCCAGCTGTGCCGGGCCAGGCTCGCCTCTCACCGGGTTTGGAGAGAGAACAGTGCCAGACCCCGTCTCATCTCATCTCAGCCTGGACCCTAAAGGTTAGCCAGATCCTGCGAGAGAATTGGACACAGATACGAACATTTTGTGCCGATGTCTGGTTTGAAGCACAGGGTGAGGTGTGTTGGCCAAAGGGTTGCATCAGCGGGCGAGAGGGGAACTGGGTCTTGATGACCTGCAGTGACCTCAGCTCTGCTCTTCTTTAATGATGGTTGCTCCTTAGGCTGAGGGAAGGACTTCTCTGCTTTATGCAACATTTCAGCCCGACTGCTCTGCCCAAGTAAGTAAAACCTTGGAAAGGCAAATAGTTAAGGGGGAACTTTCTAAAAATACATCCTCCACATTGAACTGACAATTTCATAGCTATTTTATTTCTTTGATTTTAGAAATTGCAACAAGGAATAATATCCTTATGAGAATTAAAAGCTGATGTTAAAAGCAACATTAATGATGCAATTACATGAATTGTGTTCACTATGTCTCATACTCTTGGTACATTAGCTTCTTACATGTATTATTTAGACCCAGCAAACTAGGCTAAACAGCCCAAAACAACTTTTGTCCATTGAAGTTCTATGTCTGGACTTAGAAGAGATTCTCCTGTGTCTGTAAAGAGATTATAGTCAGAGCACTGTCCCTGAAATCTGTTGATTTACTAATCTTGTGAATTTGCAGAAACCATAGCCAGAGAATAGGGGTGCTGGATGCAGATATGAGACATACACCACACTGCAGAGCTATCTGCAGATGAGGTTCCTAGTGGAGGCCCTGAAGTGCCAGAAGAAAGTTGCCTGGCTGCAATTCAGAAGACCCCAGCTCCCTGTTGAAGTTCCTGACACAGGCAGAGCAGAGGTGAGAGATGAAGGGCCAGCCCCATCTTGCCCCATGAATGATTTCTAAAGCTAAATGGTGGCAGAAATTTCTTGCTTATTCACCAGCCTTGGCTGCTAAGGACATTTTTACAATCAATATTCATTACTGATATTATTTCCACACAGATAAGGACTTGGTATAAGAATACAAACACAGAACAAAATCACCATGCTTCTCCCAGGGATGTCACAATCTAAGGAAAAGATAAGGTGAAGCCATCCTTCTAGAAGAAGCAAGGAATCAATGAGACAGCATTGCCAGAATGACAGCTAGTGGTCTGAAGAGACCAAGAGGTTGGTTCAGGTCAATATATCACTGACACCAAAACATCTTGATCTGGCCAGATCTAAAACACAAGAAGTAGACAGCTAATACCAGATGACGAAGACACAAGGATTAAGGTACAAAGCTCCTTGGAAGCAAAAAAAAAAGAAAAGTTTTTATTTGGTACTATGAAGAATGCAGGATAAAGTAGCAATGGAGGAGGGATAACAGCATAGATAAAGATAAATGCCCTTTGTGGCAAAAATATGAATGGATGTAGCAGGAGAGGAGAGGACAGCACTTTAAAATTACTGCAGTGAAAGGAGGAAATATTTGGGTGAATGTTTCATTTGGAGAATGGCTGTGGAAGGCTATATTTTATCAGCAGTTATACAGAAGGTAGGAAAACATTTGAAGGAGTACACAGACAGTGACATAGATTGCTGATGGGTGACCAAGGGTGAGGATGGGGCACTGATTTTGAGTCTTGAGCCCGCCTAAAGACATTGTGAAGCAGCATCACTTGAGAGAAGCATAATTTAATAAGGTATAAATTCAGTTGATGGGGAGCCAGAACAGCACTTAAAAGTAGTGCTCCACAGTGTGGTTTTTTAATGTGCATTCAGCAAGCTGTGAAGCAGGAAGGGAACAGAACATGAACAGCAAAGAAATAAGCTTGCATTAGGTAACTATGTTTAGGGAGGAACAAAAGGTTAAGGGAGGGCATGACAGGGTGGCTCTGAGGAGATAGATACAATAGGATGGAGTCAGAAGATGAGAAGAAGAGGTCTGCAAGAGCATGGCTCTGCGGGAACCATGAATCTCAGTTTCCAGAGTAGACCTCAGACAAACTCTATTCCAAAAAGTTACTCTGTAAATAAAATACAGCAGACTGAATCCACATGCAAGTCCTGTGCAAATATTTGCCACCACTCTGATCAAAGTTATTAGGTGATAATGTCCAGCCTTGAAACTGGCCTTGAACAGCATTTATTAAGGTGTTCCACTACTACAGCTATTGCTAAAGATCAGTACATCAAAGTGTACCATCAATCAGCCTTGAACCTTGTGCAGAGGACTGCCAGTGAAGCCATACAGAATATAATGTATCTGGAGCCTGACAAAAAAGTCCACACCTGCAGCCATCACCAGCACCATAGAACCACTATTACAATTCATGTATTGTCAAAAATATGCTGGATAACAAGAGGTAGCTAAAGAAATACAGAATTTTTCTGCTTCTTATGCTTATCTGAGGAATAATTCTAACATTCTTGAGGCAAGTTTTTTTTTCATAAGCTAAGAGCCCTTTCTTCTAGTTCCTAATTTCAGTGTAATAGAGATTTTTGTAATGAGTGTGTGGCAAGAATATGAGAAAGAAAGGGAAATAATGGGTGTCATATATGTAAATGAAAATATGTTGTAGTCTGAAAAATATTAAGTTGTGCTGCCAAAGGCTACAAGAAAATAAGATTTAAAAAAAGCTTAAAGTCCTGTTTTGAGAGTGACAGACAGCCAAAGTGAGAGTCAGTTCACAGGTTAAGAAACATGAATTAAGTTTCAAAAATCATATAGCCAGTGGAGATCTGGCCAGCATATGCAGGCAGCTGAACACCAGCAGCTGAAAAGGATGTAGTGTTACTTTAGGGTAAACCAAATAAATCTCTAAATTGGCACAATTGGCACTCACAAGGGGTTTGACTCATTTGTCCCCACACAGGAAGTAAAGACATTTGAAATGCCCTGTAGTAACCCATGTATCTCCAGACTCCCTTCATACAGACTTCCAGTCCCAAAAGTCAGGTGTTGAGTCTGTCGACTTCCTGGTGTCTTCAGAGACTGAAAAGCTCCAGGAATTTGACTGGAATAGCTGCCTGATCAAATCCTAAACCTCCACTGAACAGAATGGGAGCTGGGCATTTCACTCATACATAAATGTGCACAGGTAGATACCTACATTTAGGTGCCCTACTCTTTGAACCAAACCCCATTCTCAGAGGTTTGAGGACCACCAAAGAAATGCAAGCTCTGAATTCAGTTTTGGTCATCAGCTTTCAAAAGCAAATTTTTATTTCAATAGGAACAATAGTTATTGAGAATGTAAATAATAAAACTGCCCTGGAGATTTCTGCTCCTGCTTGCACTCTGAAAGAAGGTCCTGGAGAAACAGTGGTTTTGGTTTAGGAATTGTATTGTGTAATTTTTGCATAAACCAAGGGAGTCAAGATTGCACCGATCTGGAAAATATTTTGGCCAACAGCTTCTGAGGGAAAAATGCAAATTGTAGTCACTCAAACCAGCTATACAGGTTTCATATTTCCTGAAATACAAATTTCAGTTGGAAATAAGAAAATTAATTCTTTCCTTCCGTTGTATTCAAAATGACACATTCCTGGTTTTCTTCCCATTTAAAAAAGCTTTCATTCCAAAATTATTTCAAGTTAAAAGATTAAAAGATGGAAAGCATATGATTTTATTTAATTTGATCTATACTGGCTGTCACAATGTTTTGGTTTGCTGAAGACTCTGACATATTTGACTTTGGTCAATCTACTAAATGGCTATCATCCGATTCTTTCTGGAATTAATTATTTTCATAACTTCCCTAGTAACAAAAACTTCTTTTCAATCTTACCCATAGAATTGTTAACTTTCTCCTACCAGGCACTCATGTATTGAAATCTATGAAGAACTCATATAGCATTTACTTTTGGAAACATTTACCAACCAATTATTTGGAGTTCTTACACAGTAAAAGTTCCCCAAGACACTTAGCACTGTTTTGCTTCCTGTCTTGTCAATATAAGAAAGACATTAATCTAAAAATTTCACCATAGGAAAAGAAATCATCATGTACTGCCCTTGAAATTCTCCTCTATAACATTGACAATAAGGACAGAAAGTAATTTTGTATATTTCTATTAACTTGAATGAAGAGATGTATCTCAGCAGATTCCAAAAATTATTTTCTATCTATTGATGTATGCACAAATGCAGATCCATCAAACTAGAGAGATGATTCTGCCTGCTGACATTAAATTTTGTTATGCAGTGTCTTGTGACTGTCGTAGCCATGAGGTACAAAGCAGTCGGTGAGATACATGTTGCACAAACCATTTACAATAAATGTTCAGGTGCAGTGATGCATCTTGGTTTTCTACTTTAAAATATAACAGAAAAGACCAATTCCCAAATTCCTAATCACAAATCAAAGTCACTGACTGCTATCTTATAATAATACATTTTTGGTTTTCTATTTATTTTTATAAGCTTCTACACATTTACATTTGTTGCTGCATGAGAATTTTATTAATTTACTTGCTTATACAGAGACCAAAAGAAAACAGTCTTTTCTAACAGAAGGTAAAAAGTCCCATCTTGCTCAGCTCATAGATGCATGTCAAATCTACTTCCATTGTTACATCCCCCACTCCACCCACCCAAACTTAGAAAGAAATTACTTTTATTAATCATACAATTCAAAGAAATAATTCTAAAGAAACCAGAAGAAAACTGGAAACTTCTTCTTGGTAAGAATTCTACCCTAAATGACAATCTCACTAGTATACAGTACAAAAACTAAGTTATATTTTAAAAATTAATAAGTCATGATTATAAGAGCAGAGATTATGTTTTAGTCTTTGGGATCATTCCCTTTCTTAATTCCTATTCCCAACATTTGTGAAATAAGGGGAAAGAAATCCTTCTTCAAAGAGTTGTCACTGGTGCCAGTGGTCCCAACAGGTCCACAAACCTTTCTCTTTCCATTTGACATGTGCATCACATCTGTCTTTTTCCTCTGAAGTACCATAGAAGGTCACCTAGTCCAGACCCCTCTCTGCAATGAGCAGGGACATTTTCAACTACAAAAAAATTCTTCATCTCTAGTCTCCGCTTTTAGTATAAAAATTTTATTCCTTGTTTTATTGCAGCAGGCCCTGCTGAATAGTCTGTCCCCATCTTTCTTACAGGCCCCCTTTAGGTACTGAAAGACTGCAGTAAGGTCTCCCTGGAGCCTTGTGTTCCCCAGGCTGAACAACCCCAAGTCTCTCAGACTGCCTTCATAGGAGAGGTGCTCCAGCTCTCCCTTTACTGCTGTGGCCCTTCTTTGGGCTCACTCCTCACCGCTGTGCTGAGGACCCCAGAGCTGGACACAGCACGCCAGGGGAGGTCTCATGAGAGCAGAGGGGCACAATCACCTCTTCTTCTGAGGCAGCCCAGGACATGTTTGGATTTCTGGGCTGTGAATGCACATTGCTGGATCATTCCCAGCTTTTCCTCCACCAGCACCCTTCAAGTCCTTCCCCAGAGAGCTGCCCCCAGTGCCTTCATGCCCCAGCCTGCGGATCGTGAGGCTCGCCCTGACACAGTTGCGGGACCCTGCCCTTGGCCTTGTTTAACCTCTGATGCAGTGCTCAGAGGAAGATCATAAAAAGAGTCACTTGCTGCTCAAGATTTTTTTTTGTTTTGTTTTGTTTTGTTTGCCTTTTAACTTCCTTATGTATAAAACTCATTGGATCACAGGATGACACAAATTCCTGCTGACTTCTACAGCAATTCCATCTGTTCTGCTTTAGAACACAGAGAAACAAGAAAAAATAAAAGAAAAGCAATAGAAAGGGGAAGTTCTCCCACAAAATAGGTTGCACTATCTGCAGTTTTTAGAATGTCACGGGTTGACAGATCAGCTGCAATGATGGCTAAAATCATTACTGGGGTAAAACTGTGATGGCAATACTGCCAAAGTGCTCTGAACTTAAGTTAAACATGATACTTGTCCACTTAGTCAAAAAAGTCAAAAGATAATCAAGGTCTTTGATAAAAAAAATATAGCTTAGCTATGGGAAAAAAAAAAAACAGTGGAGAGTGTAAAAAGCAGAATTCCTTAGTGATGGTTGCATGAAAAATGACAATTTTTCATTACTGAGTTGAGAAACAGTTGTTTTCTTCTAATATATTTCTTCCAAATAATTTCTCAAAAATACAGCTCTCAGAAAGAAGGTGAATCCTTGGAATACAAACCAATATAACCAATATAACCAATATGATCAGCCACCCAAGTAACTCATTACTCAAGCAGAAGCATTAGCTGCAGAAGACCAAATAAAATGGATGAGGTGCAACATAATAGATGAGATCCTTGTTGTGGTGTGTGTTTCATTGATTTTACGTACTTTAAAACTTTGTTGTCAGAAGACTGCCTCTGTTTCAGTGGCAGGTGTTTAAGAAGGCAGCTTAAGGCAAGGATTGCAAAAGAAGGGAAATAACATTTAGATCATTGTCATGATGGGCAGCCACCTTCATGGGAAGTATAGACTGAAAGCACTGTGGGTGCTATGATAGCTGGAATAAGAATGTGTATTTCATTGTCACATCTGTTGAAGATTTTCTAGGAGAAATATGTGATATGGATTATAATCTATTCCCCCCTCAGAATGTCAAGATAAAAAGAGGAGGAGAACCTGCCCCTAATCATTTGCCAGGACCATAATAATACAGTTATGGGGTTTTTTAACTCTGTGTTGCAGGAATTAAATATCCTTATAACTGTGAACAAGCTTTCTATAACAATGCTACAGAATCTCAAGTTCACTGAATATATTACAAAAATCCATGTTATGGACTATCAAATTGTTCCTCTACAGGAAAGAGACTGATTTGTTTATCTAAGAGTATCATGAAATCATAGAAAGTTTCAGGTTGGAAGAGAGCTTAAAAATCATCTAGATTCCAAACTGCCTGCCATGGGTAGGGACACCTTCCATTAGACCAGGTTGCTCAAGTCCCCATCCAACCTATCCTTGACCACTTCCAGGAGCAGGGCACCCACAACTTCTCTGGGCAGCCTGTTCCAGTGTCTCACCTCTCTCACAGAGAATTCTCGAATTTCTTCTAATTTCTTCTATTTTTTTCTAATTTCTTCTAATTTATTTTAATTTCTTCCAATTTCTTCTAATTTCTTCCAATTTCTTCTAATATCTAATCTAAACCTACTTTCCATGTGAAGCCATTCCCCCTCATCCTGTCACTACATGCTCTTATAATTAGTCCCTCTCCATTGTTCCTGAAGGCTCCCTTTGAGTATTGGAAGGCTGCAATTAGGTCACTCCAAAGCCTTCTCTTTTCCAGGCTTAACAATCCCAATTCTGTTTTTCCTTATAGGAGAGGTGCTCTATTCCTCTGATCATCTTCTTAGCAGGTCTATTAGCAAAATGTAGCTGTCTTAATAATAAAGACATCTCACTATTTTAACAGCACTTAACAAGTTGTTACTGTGCTTGTACAAAGCCAGCAGCACCCTCTGAGCCTGGATAAGATACTCCTCTAAGAAAACTCATAAAATTAAATGCGTGTTTGTTGGTGGCCTTGGCTATGACTAAAGGCCATTTGGAAATCTCTGACTCTGGGTCACCTCTACCTTCTCTGCTTGCGCAGTCGGTTGGGTAATAAGATCCACAGACAACGAAGGCAAACAGACCTTGCCAGGTTGACATGTTCTGATACTGGGTATCAGTCAAAGCTACAGGAGCTAGAATTGATGGGGACAACACAGTCATGAATCTGATTTTTTATTGTTTCAAAGTTTTATTGCAGTAGGGATTGAAGATTGCAACTACAACCAGGCAGCAACTATTTTTCAGACATGCTGAGAGGCATGAAACCAGCCACAAAAGACCTAGGATGAAAGCACTGAACATGAAGTTCATTATTCTCATGGGTGCCTACAGGCACGTCAATAGGAATTGCTTAGGGAGATAAAGTTTAAAGAGACTTCCTGTACATTAATAAAATAATGTTTACATGAGTAAATAAATGAAAACTTCTGTGTTGAAGAGGTCAGTGCATGTTAGAGAAGAAACGTGAATAATCGAAGTTCTTCCAAAATCCTTTCAAGGTTCTAGTTTCCTCACATTTATTTATTTGCTGACACTGTGACTTACTCCACACCCTTATCATATGTGTGACCTAAGCTTTTTTCTTAATTTGGGCCATGAGATACTATTACAAACACACAAAATCCAGACAGAACTGGATTCCAAAGGCCAGGCTCTGCAACAACAGCAATACAGAAAGTACCAGCTAAGTCAACTTTATGTATTAGTGAGTCCTTTGGTGGCAGGGCATGTGTGGTTTATCCAAACTCTTCCAGTCTAGGGATTTAAGAGGGAGGAGGGGAAAAAAGCAAACCTGAACTCTGAGCAAATTCTTTTAAGGTCTAATTATCTGATCTCTCCACTAAAATATTAAGTCCTTTCAGCAACCAAATCCTGGCTTACAATTTTTTGTATGGTGACCAAGGTTACCAAGCAGTTCCAATCTGGTCTAAGTCTGGAAATACAGTTTTCAGGAATAGGCTTTAGAAAATGAAACAAATTATTAGACTATAAGAGCAGGAGCAAATAATTTAGTAAAAAACTCTTTGACATAACTATTTGCCTATATCCACTTATGCTCCCTCCTCTGCTTTCAATGATTCCTTTTAAACTACAGGATTTGAGGACTGCTATGGAAAGAAGTCCTGCATTAATAACAATATGTAGGAATATAATTTTATAATTAAAAGAAGTGAAAGCATACACATGAGAGCAATATCAAAACAAGAACCAACACTAAAAAAGTGATAAATAAATAAGTGGAAACCCCTATTGACATGTATTGAGACATGGACATTCATGGACAAAAAGAGGTAGCACTTTTCTGCATTCAGAGGCAAAGTCTTCTCTATTGAAAATTTCTCAATTTCTTATACCAGGAATCAGTTTGCTAAGTGAAGAAGAATTCAAACACAAATAGAAGTAAATAGGTTATCTATGTTTTCCTCTATCAACTGCAAGTTTTATAAAAACCTAGCACTTTCACATTCAGGCTGGGGTACTGGTTGGCAAAATCTAGTTTAAAATGGACTAAATTGTCATGAGAGACTGTAAGGACATTTATGTTGTTAACATTTTAATAATGATGACTTAGAGTAATTTGATTAGAAACAGTCATAAGATAAACAAAAATTAATTCTTTGCACTGAAATGGAAATTAGTCTGCAGTTTACTCAAGGCAAGCACTGAAGTTCTGAGGTTTTCATTGGCGCAAAACTGTAGAAAGCTATTGCCATAAAAATGTTCATAAAAATGAAAATTTAATTTGGAAATCAGAAAATTTATTTTGTCCTCAAAGTGCAATTATTTGTAGTGTTAGGTTAGAGGCAGTAAACACTGTGAATGGTTTTGTTTTTTTCTTTTTCTAGAGCACACAATCAAAGTTCTTATATCAGCACCTTGTAAGTTACTAAGAATTCCATGAAATAACTACTCATTTCATGGCCCAGCACAAGCAATCCCTTCTATTCCAACTTCAGCTAGAAACTTCATATTAGAAAAATGATTCATGGTTTTTCCCATTTGTCAGTTCTTGCTCATTAGTATTTAAATGGTCTAAGAGTTCATCAAACTAACTTGGACTGAAGAAGGTTTATAAATATAAAATGGTAGCTCTTCCAGGATAATTCCCTGAAGGATTTTTTTTTTCCTAATTCCACAGTTAAGAATTTCTCTCTTGGTTTATCTTAATGCAGTGTGGAATAACATATCCACCTTCTCATATCCTTGAAAAAGAGCTAAACCACACAGCTTGTAGATCACATATGTGACTCCAGAGCAGACAGCTCCCAGTTCCCCATTTCTCAGTTTTAGATGAAAAAGTTTTTAAATATAGTTTCTTTGCTTTGACCTTCAGATGTGCTGCCAGGGAGCTCTTCGGTTATGGGCAGAACAAGACCATTACTCAAGGAGAATTGCAGCTAAGAAGTGTAAGAAGTTGAGTTCTAGTCTATAATCTGAATTCTTTGATGTTCAGCAGACTTTTTTGGAAGGCCTGTAATAAAAATTTTGAAGATGTACAGGGATGCACGTAACATCTCCAGCCCTTTGAATATGAAAGATACATCAGAATTTATTAATTATGACTCGACAAAGGCAAAGCATGTTGCTTTCCAAAAACTAAGCCACCTTTTACTGTCTCAGTAGCAAACCCAAATAAATTTGGTTTAATTAAAACAAATCTTACAGAAAGCCAGCATAATGAGATTTAAACAAATAAACAAAACTCCAAACAAAACAAACAAACAATAAAAGAGGAAGTTGGTTTTCAAGGCTGGTTCTTTCTACTAGTTCAACCATTGAAAAATGTGTTTGAATTTCCCTTGGAGAATACCTGAACTGAATTTCCAGCTTTGTACAAGCTTCTAATTTGTGTTTTGTTTTTCTCTACTAAACAGATTTTTAATACTTCTTTCCCTGTGAAGTAACTGCCCACTTTAAATCACCTCATCCCTGTTTTCTTCCTTGTAAGTTACCTGTTTTGAGCTATTTTAAGATAAGGAATTAACCTTAGGACTAGACACTCAGTGGAAATGCTCTCTCAAAAGACAGGTCCTTTAGAAGTAGAATCAGCACCATAAAGTCAAACTTGATCAAACTCACTAATACCAAACACAGGGATTAAAATAATCTCCCAGTTGCAAAGTCAATTCTGTAAACCTCAAATGGGTGAGATGGATCTTCTGCACTGTTTTCATCTAACCCCATTCCAGGGCCAGTGCTTTCCAGGCTAAATAGAAGCAGCCCCACCTTTAATGTTTTCAGGAACCCATTCCAATTATACCCATCCTACAGAAACACCAGAAGCTGGCTGCTTTTGGCATGCTATTGATTCAATATTTATTTTAGCTCTTGCTGCTCAGTCTCACCTGCCCAGAGAGCAGCACACGCCTGCCAGCTTTAAGCAGCATGAGCAAGGGGGAGATGGATCTCTATCTCTTCTCCCTGCACAGAGTAAGATAATTTAAAGACCATGGGAGCTGTAACTTAGTGCAAGCAACTAAGCAGGCAGCTAGCAAATAGCACCTCAGAGCACTTGTGTGCTCTTCCTTGCTTCATTTAATGTTGGACAGATTTTCACCAAAGAGCAAGAACAGCATGAGATAATTGTTAATATATGCTAATTATACAAGTGTGTCCAGTAGTTTAATTAAAGCAGAGTGTTTACAAACATCTCAGTGTACTGCTGAGAACAAAAAACAAAAAACCAAAAACTAACAAGGCTGTGTTTACCCAGAATAAATTATTACAGAGGAGTTTTCTTTAAAGAAAACATTCAGGTTTTGATTACTTGGCTCTTGTGTGATAAAGGATTTCTAGAAAAGTCAAGCAAAGGTGAAGCCTGAACCTTCCATAGGCTGCCTGCAAGAACAATCAGTAGGATTATTACCTGTGTTTAATGGAAACTAAATGGAACTCCCAAGCTTAGCAGCCTTTCTGTGAGAGAAAGATCATCACCTCCTACCAAATTCTCCCTTGCAGCCAGTCTTAACTGCACTCAAAGTACAGTTTTGTGCCAGAAATGCCAGACATTTGCTACGAGTGACAATTTACAGTAAAAAAAGCTGTAACATAAAATTATGAGATGGAAGAGTCCAAAGGCTTTCAAGTACTGAGAAGCAGCAAAATATTTGAACGTAGGCATTGATACATTTTCTTAGTGCTTGACAAAATAATGTCAACTTCTGGAACCCCCAGTTACTCTCAGCTGCCACTAAACACTAAAATTTAGCAGGCATTTGAAACAAAGAGACTGTGATAATATGTAGTTGTTGGTTTTGGCATAAGAGGGGAAAAAAACTTAATTTAGTTGACCCCTTTTCTTCATATGTCACTGCTTAATCAATAATGGTCTTCAGAGTAATAAGCAATGTAACTTTACATGTATTCTGAACTGAAATATGCCCAAACCACAGACTGCCCAAAACCGAGATCAAGAACTCTGGCCTCATATTTATATAGAGAATTGTTAGTATATCATATATAAAATACCTGCATAGTATTTTATATATGAAATCTCTGGAATATATATGAAATCTCTTTTATACATGACAAATCCTTTATGTTTAGGCTTAAATATTTGGCACACAACACAATCATCACTTTATCACAAGGTAAATTTGGAATAACACAAGAAGTCTTGTCTGTGATCTTAAACATAAAACTTTAATTACTTAGCACATGAAATGAATTATGATTAAAATCATGCAGATATTCAGACTGCAAAAGAAAATACTTCAAATACAATTGCATGTTTGAAGTCTACTCAAATATCTACTTTGAGGTAAAAACGGAAGAATATAGTAAGCAATTACAACCTTAACATAAATAAACAAGTATTGATATTTTCAGAACAAAATAAACACTGAAAAGAACAATTTTTAACACATACTGGTACAAGAGACACAGCCCACTTACTCTCCTTCAGAGTGTGATCCACTCATCTGATATAAATCCAAAAATACTACAAAACTGCATACTACTAAAGCACAGCAGCCAGTTTCCCCCAACATAAGACTCCTACCTGCTTACTGCAGTGTTAGGGCAAGTTTTTTAAAAAAATATATGATTTCAAAGATGAGGGGGTTTAATTATACAGCTTCCAAACAAGCAGAGTGAAAGCTATACAACCAAATCCACAGGGAATACTACAAAATGCCTTTGGCCAAAATTCCAAATATAAACAACTGAAATTCAGGTCAAAAATACGTGACCAATTAATATGCTTATGCTGTCACTTGCATGCACAAAAGTAGACCAGTTCTGTGTTTGTGCACCTCAGTGTATTTTTGTTTGGGGTTGTTTAAGTAACTGTTTGTGTAAAGAATCATGTTGCTGCACAGGGTCCAACTGCATATTCAGATTCAAAATGACCCCAGGCCTCCTCTATATCACATAATTTCCCCAGATGACAGTGGTCTCTCATATTTCTCTAACTTCCAAGAAGAAAAAAATTAATACTTATTTTCATCACAAGCAGTACAACTAGAATACAAATAAGAACATTCTATTATAGTCTGCAACAGCTGAGGTTTGCATCTCCTGAACTGATTCACTCATACGAGCAACAATACAAGGAAAATGACATAAAAACTAGAATATAAATATTATACTACACCATAAAACACTACAAATAGAATGTACAAAAATTATATTAGGGCATTAATTATCTGTAAACCTATTGAAAATAACACCTTAATATTAATACAGTTTGCAAGGTAAACATAACCTACAGTCTAAGTTTTCAATGGCTGTTTGTCAATGCAGCATAGAACATTTCCATAGTGCAAATCTTACCAACTGTATGAAAGATACTGTCCCCTCCAGAAAAATGCTTCTTTCCCCACCCCCCTCAAAACAATGAGTCACAAAGTCCTATCTCATTTCACATTTAGTACAAGATGTAGTTTGAAACATACTAATGTACAGAACCTTAATTTTAACACTGAAAAAAGGCTGAGTAATGTTGAGAAATTAAAATAAAAGTTAGATATGTTAAATCTGGAAGACATGAAATCAAAAAGTATGGTCCCTGGAAAAGAGGAAATAAAAAGACACTGGTATCTCCTTTCTTTCATCTCTTGGAAATATACTGTATGACAGTACAGCAATGTCCCTATACTGTACAACAACAACATTACTTTAATTGCTGAAGAATCACAGTGTTAAGTATATCTGCTTCTTGTAGTGTCAGGCTTTCATCTGTTAGCTCTTTATTTGGAAAGGTAGTCACAAGAACAAAATCCGTTGTTGCAAAAGCTGGACGGGACTGGATAATGAAATCTCGGATGTGCTTAATCCTGTGGAAAGGATATGGACATGAAAACTCCATGTGAGTCCATCTGACATACATCTCTGAACATCAGGCAGACCAGAGAACACAAAACCATTAAGCAGACTAAATCACTAAGTAAGTTCTAGATTTCACATTACTCTTTGATCCAGATGACTAATGATTGTGGCCTATAATTTTTGGTTCTTGCATTAAAAAAAAAAAAACCTGAAAAATTATAGTGAATGCTGCTTGCTTTCTCAAACAACAGAAACAACATTTGTAACATGGAAGTTTATTGCAAACTGATGTCTAACACAGGAAGTCAAGTAATTTCAACACCACTGTCAAAAGTTTCATTATTAATTAGTATATTCCAAAAAGGTGAAATTATTGATGAAAGAAAGAATCTTAAAATATATGGTCACAGTGAAGAGAAAGCAGAGAGGAATTATTAATGCACTTCAATAGCAAGAGGTTTCCCCTACATTCACTTGACAGTGAACTGAACAATAGTTAATAGAACAGTCACAAAAACAATATAACAAGAATAATTTAATTTTATAACACATGGATTTTAAAAAAAGTATTTTAGAGATAAAATCCTGAAATTTGAGGTTTTTCTATTAAGACATTAAGCTGAGAATAAATCTGTGAAGATCTTTTGTAATTAATAAGTTGGCAAATTTAATTTGCAGCCAGATAAGCAGGGATTTCAGCTTTCTATCAGTCTTCAAGGCCCATGACATAAGTAATGCACTTTAGCAGCTGATTTTGATCATATATATGGCAAAGATAACCATAAAGATTCACAGTCAAGCAAAAAGTTAATAATAATTTAACAAGCTCCTGTCAACACAATCTAGGTTGTTACAGATGTTACAGAAGTTTATCACCTCCACCCTTCCATGCAGACAGAAGAACATGTAACTCAGCTACAGAGGCTCCCAGTAAGCCCCAGGGTTTGTCTCAGTCACTTCTCAGCAGATGCTGTGAAGAATGGATCTGAGCCTGTATCTCAGGATATATTATCAGGCCTAAACTATCACAAAATACTGCTGTATCTTCCTCCCTACTGGCATCTCAGCTAAAATTTCCTCACTGTGGTCTGTGTATACTGTCAGGTAAAGAAAGCTACACTATGTCCTTATTCTGAGCCAGGAGGAAAAAAGGAAACAGATGAGCTCTCCATGTGACAATATTAACATAGAATTGGGTCCATGCTAACACCATCTCCAAGTCAGGATTCAAGTTGCAGCCATGTTTTAACACAATTGTGCAGATTTCAAATTAAGGCTGGCTTTAACAGTGCTTAAGCATGGGTGGAACTGCTGCCCAAATCTCTGCCCAAAGATCTCTCAGCAGTGGAGAGCAGAGCTTTACAGAACCTTGCACTAACACAACCTCATGGGGTTGGCCAACACCGCTTGTGGCACTGTGCCAACATCAATAAAATTGGTGCCAAGCTCTAATCAGCAAAGCTACTAACAAATCTAAAACCTCCACCACGTTCACACACTGCCAATTCTTAGGAGATGACCATCCAAAACAGAAGTTGGTTCTCAGTACAATGTCCAACCCACAGGCTGGAATTGCAGATGAGCATGAAGTATATACCCTTCTGCATATGGGCTACAGTCTACACATACAGCCCGTGTCATGTTTTGTCACAACCTCGAGTATACCAAGGTACAAAGCTGGAATTCTTGAATATGGGCCACAGGACTTCTCTGCCCATAGGGTGGACTATATTCCAATTGAGACTATACTCCACACTTTGCAATAAAGTGCTTTCCCAGTGTTTCCCAAGTCAGCCACCTGGTCCCCCCAAGGAGGGTCCAGGGCTGGAATGACTACATAGTGGGGCTATACAGATTTCAGTTGTCCTGGGAACAGTTACGGCTTGGACTATGTCCTTAAAAAAATCAAAGGACATAATTGGTTATAAAAGTTTTACAGAAGTTGCAGTTATCAAATATATTGTGTTTCCAAGCACAGAATTTTTGACAGTTTGTCATATATCCATGTAATGAAAGTGACACATAACTATACATTTCAGCAAGGCTGGTATTTCCCCCTTTTTGATGTCTTGCTGAGACTCATTTAATGACAAAACACAAACTTATTGAAATAGTTACTGTTACCTGCGTTGATGCAGAATCAATTTACCTGTGTGTTTGATTAAACCTTTGTATTAACCGGCTTCCATCTGCTAATCTAATTTGAATTTTAGTTGCTGGCATGGAATCATCAATCAGAACAGGCGCATTAAGAATGGATTTCTCCTCCTCTTCTGGGGAAGAAGGTGTGCTGACTATTTCAGGTGTAAGGCTATAGGATTGGAAAAAAAACCAAACCAGATGTTACTAATGGAACCATGACAAAGTAGTCTGAAATTTTCAGTCACAGGAACAAAACTGTATATGAATACAGAGCACAGAACAGATCTAGCTTTTTTCACCTTCCAAGCTTCTGCCCTTCACCACTGAAAGCTTTGAATCGCAGTCTGGGCTTCACATATTCCTGTTCTTGGTGATCTTCCATATCCAAATTTACCTGGCCACCATGAACAAGTCGCTGCAGTTCCAAAGGAATTTCCCTTAATTACAAAAACAATACATTACAATAATTACACTTTCAATTACATTCTGAACTGCAAAAAAGAAATCATCCAAAAAGTACACATACAGTATGAGTCAATACTAATATTATGTATACTTTGAAAGTCATATTCAATTGTTTAATGAATTGATTTCAACCTGAAAGAAGAAAAAAAATCAGATAACTACCAGTCAAAACCTAGAGTATACTGACAAGTGAATCATAGAATGAGCTAGGAGAAAAATGTGAACATAAAAGCTGTTGTTACAAGTACCATTCAGAGTTAAACCACTAAAGGAACCAAAGTATTCCAAATTTTTAAGTGCCCCATGCATCTGGTGACAAATACAGACTATATTTTATGGGTTCAGGCAAAGAAGAAGTCTGGAGCTTTTAGTAAGTGCGTGGAGAAAGAGTTTTTCTTCACTTCACTTCAAAGACATACCTCAGAAAAGTTGTCATTAACTTACCCTCTTTTAACAGACTCAAGAAATTGAGCATTTGTTGGATCTGAATAGGATCTCAACTCGCCATCATCCAAACTGAATCCGTTCCTCCACAGTTTCAGCAAAATTTGAACCTAGGAAGTAAAACAAGTTAAAAAAAAAAGTGAAGACAAATAAGGCAGTACAATTTCATACAGACTAGTTATAAAAATTTTGATCTATACTAAATAGATTTTGTACAAGACCACAAACAAGAAAGAACAATAAGAACAATACATTGCACTGTAACTGTCATTTTTAGATTATTTTTGAAGAAGTTCAAGAGTTATAGACTACTATCTTCTTCTAGACCACTTTCTGACCTCAGGAAAAAGTATCTCTTAATCTGCTATCCATGACATAAAGCAGGATACAGTGAGGGTGCAGTGATCTTCACAGTGATCAAATTACTTTCAAAAGCAGTAAACATTTTTATTGAAAAATTAAGAAATAAACCCATAAAATTACAAATTACTGCTGATACATCAGTTACAACAAAAGTACACTTTCCTCAAATTATTACAAGCTGAGCTCCAACAAAGCTGAAAGTAGCTCCATTCAGTTCAAACGCTAAGAATCCTGGAAACCAGCCTCTTTTGCTCCCTTCTTATTACGCTTCATCCTACATGAAAGGTCCAGCCAGGGTCTTCCAGCTTCAAAACCCACACCTCTCCTCCTTTCAAGTGCTTTGCCATCCAGCAAAACTAGGCTTCCTCAGCCAGTATAACTGGCCTTCCCTTAGAAAACGATTTATGTTCCCAGTTATGGAAAGCCCACTCCAATAAGATTCTGGCTGGGTACAGCAGGCTGTTACTTGGAATAGGAGGATTACTGAAAAGTGGAAGGCAGCAGCTCCTTGTGTGGCACGACAGCACCCCCTAGCCAGAACCACATCCTTTGGCTTTAGTATTTGTTTCTAGACATGCTGAAAATTTGCTTTAGCCATTGACAAAAATAGCAAAGTGCAGAGAACTTCATTTCTCCCTGTCCTCTCCTTCACATCCTGCTTTTTAAGTGATAAGAAAGAAAGGCCTCTACCCTGCTGCTTCACCTTCCGTAGAGTACAACCATGCCCTCCAGTTTGAGATGGGCTGCTTTGCAAGCCACAACAAGAATCAATTCCTAAAAGGATTAAAATGCTAAGAGAATTGCTAAGAGAATCCAGGACAACACCTGGTGGAAAGTAACTGAAAAGGAGGTGTGCTACGAAATTTCAAGTAATTTACATCTGACAGTTCCATAATGGAGGCTGCAGTGGTATCCAATAAACATCTCTTTGGAAATTTCAACAATATCCACTGAACACATAGCTAATATTTAGATTTTATTTTTTCCTCATAAACTTAGTTACAGTAATACTGGCATTTCAAGCTGTAAACATGATTAAGCAGGCCTCTGTTGGAGGTCTGTTTTCTGCTACAAATTTTACTTACATCCTGATTTTCTCCATATATGTATTCAGAGTGCTTTTGTGATGAGTCACCCAATCTGTATCCACCACCAGAAAATGACTGAAAAATATACAAAGAAAAGCTCATATAATAATTATCTGAAACAGTTTATTAAAAATCTTACCTAGGTAAAAAAAAAAAAAAAGAAAAAAAAAAGAGGGGAAAAAAGCCATCCACAAGCTCACTTCTGTACTGTTCTATCATGTATTTTTCCAAGTGGAAAATTATATCTAGCAGCCATAGTTAGGCTAAGTAAGTATGGTGACACATTGCAGCTTCTGTTCTGTACACTTTTTCAAACATAAGAATCATGGAATACTTCAGGTTGGAAGAGACCTTTAAAGGTCACAAACTTGAATGTTTCCAGGAATGAGGCACGCACCACCTCCCTGAGCAACCTGTTCCAGTGTTTTACCACACTGCAAAAAAAGTAAAAATGTAAAAAATGTCTCTCTTATATCCAATGAGAATCTACCCTTTTTATCTTAAAACCTTTACCCTTTGTCCTACCAAAACAGGACTTGCTAAAAAAATCTATTCACATCTTTCTTACAGGCCCCCTTTAAGTACTGGAGGACTGCAATAAGGCTGCTTCCCAGACCCTTGTCTTCTCCAGGCTGAATAACCTCAACTCTCTCAGCCTTTCCTCACAGGAGAGGCGCTCCATCCCTCTGATTATTTTTGTGGCTTTCCTCTGGACTCACTCTAACAGGTCCATGCCTTTCTAGTGCTGTAAATCCCAGAACTGGATGAAGCACTCCAGGTGAGCTCTCACCATAGTGCAGCATCCCCTTCCTCACCTTGGTGCCCATGCTTCTTGAGATGCAGCCCAGGACATGTTTGGCTTTCTGGGCTGTGAGTGCACATTGCTGGGTCATGCCCAACTTTTCATCCACCAGTACCCCCAAGCCCTTCCCCAGAATTACTCTCAATTCCTTCATCCTCCAGCCTGTGCTGATACTGGGGGATGCCCTGACGCAGGATCCTACATCAGGCACTGTTGACCTCATGAGGTTCCCATGAGCCCACTTCTTAATTGCCCAGATCCCTCTGGATGGTATCCAAGACCTCAGGCACATCAACTGCAACACTCAGCCTGGTGTTACCTGCAGACTTGCTGAGGGTGCACTCAACCCCACTGTCTGTGTTACTGATGAAGACATTAAACAGCACTGGTCCCTCTATGGACACCTTGTCACCAACCTCCATCTGGACACTGAACTGCTGACCACAACTCTCTAGGAGCAATTCTAAGGTTTGGGATGCAGACATTTGGGGAAGATTTAGTCTGGTTTCTTATTTAAGCAATTGTAATTAAAAACAAAGCATATAATTGCAATTCATGATGATTTCTAATTATTTCCTCTGAAATTATGTAGTTCCTTAATTTCTAGAGCAAGCTGTTTGAACGCAGACAATATAAAACTGTGTTGAGCAAATCTGCTATTTGCAAATCACAGAAAAAGGAACTTGTTCTCCTGTAGTTTGATGAATTTCAGAGACACAAATGCAAAGAGAGATCAACACATTCCTTAACTTTTACCTTGGCTTTATTGAAATCACCAGATGCTCTTGAGGCTTCATCTAATGGGACAGCTCCATGTTCTTTTGCTTCCTTGAAGAGTTCAGCAACAATTTTACTTGGGTTATTAGAAGCCCCAGAAATCTGTAATCCTCTATATTCTGAGTCACCTGAATAAAATCTTTAGAATAGTAATGGACATAAGCAACAATGTTTTAAATAACAAGCACAATTTTTCTCTTTCCATCAAAAGAAAAAAAAATCAATGAATAAAGAAACAAATTTGTCATGAAACCTTTTCATTCTGGCAAATGTTTCACTTGGTTCTGACCTTCTCAACAATCCAAGCAGCAATAATATACCACAGACATTAGACTAACAAAGAACTAAGGTGCCTTCTGGAATAGATCCCAAAGATCAGAGGGCAAGGCCATAAGTTTTAAGTGAACACATCCTGATGGAGCTGGGCATCTTATGCAGCTGTCACCTACTCCCAGAAACACTGATTTCCTCAGGGGTGTCCTGTGTATGGGACTATGCCTGGACTGGATAGAATATAAATTCACAGCTAACACCACCTTAGCACAACAAGCATAAAACTGTTTCTGGAAAATCTGAACAGTGCCACAATTTGATTTTTTAATTCAAAGATCTAGCATACTTCCATTCCCAACAGTATCAGAAATGGAAATCTTTTAATAAATATAATTAACCTTTCAAGGCATTTTAAAACCTGCACAAACTGTTGTGAAAGCTAATTTGTGGTTTTTTTCTTCACAGCGCCATTACTAGCTCTTGAAGACAAAATGTTAAACTACAAATAATTCTGTTCAAAACTGTATCTGTTTGATGATGAAGATCAAGACATTCCTGAAGAATTATCTTGAGGAAGACACTACAATCTCTAAATACCATTGGAATAGATGCTGTAAAAAAATCTGTATATTCATAGAAACTTGGCACACCTGAATGTTTTGCCTTTGATTACAGGAAGTGTTAATAATGAATAACTGCTTTCCACTTTCCTGAACTTTTACACTTAACAACTTGGGATCAGGTAAATCAATCAATCCATATGAAACATTGGTCTCTCAGACCAATGCCTTCAAAATGTGTTGATTCCACCAGATTTTACAATTACCAGAAGAGAGCATTGGGTATGAGGGTACTGTACAATCATCCTGTTTTTATACTGCCACATAACTGCCAATCACTGTGTCTCCATTGTACATAAATCTGTGTTTATTACCCCAACTACCATTTATATGGAAAATCTTTAATTACTAGATTTAAAAGAATGATAGTGGTAAGGATATGAAACAGAAATTCTTATCACAATTTGTACTCAAAAAAGAAAGGAAATACTAATATTTATGCAATAGATACACAGAACAACTCAGGATATTCGGAAAGACAAAAAAATTTAGGGGTACAAGTGTAAGTTACAGCCTTTATAACCATATAGGTTAAGGCATCTACAGGTCCTACATCACTCCATCCAGACTGCTAGATATAATTTTACAACAACAGTGTACAGCTAGCACTCTAGTAAGTCCCCTAGCTCTTGGCAGGACAGACATAGCTCTCATGCCTTTTGAAAGAACACGAGGGAGCAAAGTGTGAATGTGACACAGACCCCAATTACTTCCACAATTGTTAAATTATTTTTTTGTGTTTTAAAAATACCTTTGGTTTTCTTTGTCATCACTCATGCTTCTCTCTGGTTTTCTCAACCTTTTAAGAGAATCCAGTTTAAGACTGCCAAAAGAATAAAAGAAAACATTTGAAAATGACTGGCACATAAATTTTGTACTTAACTTCTGAAACTACTTCTTTTTCAAAAACTAAGAATATTGAGTTGTGTTTTCTGCTTTTTGGGGTTTTGTTTGGTTGCTTGGTTTTTTGGGTTTGCTTTGGTTTGGGTTTTTTTGCCAAAGTACACAGCCATGAATGCTTCTCGGTGAACAAGGAGGAAAGGGCACAAGTATAGCAGAGTCATTTTGCATTAACAGTTGGACTGGATGGTCACTATAGGTCTATTCCAACTGAACTATTTTTTTCTAGCATAGAAGAGTAGCAGTGTTTCCATGCAATTAATGCACTACTCTCATCTGAGAACAAACCAAAGCCTACTAATTCATCTCTTCCTTCTCACACAGATTCCTGTATGAATGCCAATAAATAACAAGTATTTGCCAACTACCACACTGAAGTATCTGAGATCTGGTATTGCAGCTTCTCCTTTGGTTATGAGTGGGAAGCTATAACTTCATGAGATGTATTGGTCAATTGAGCTGTTGCTTTATTTGTTTGTAAACTCAGTTCTATGCAGCTGGATAGTCAGCTTAGGTGGTTTCACTGAAAGAAACAAAAAAACCTCAAAACCTCTGTACTTCAAAGTGTCGCATACTCTGCTAAAGTCTCTCTTCCTGAAGAGACCTGCATTTGCAGTGAACTTGAAGTATAACTGGTGACTAAGATCTTTTCTGTTGCTTGACCTCCATTAACCCAGAGATCCGTATTGGCAGTAGTGATTCAAAAACAAGCCACATACAAGACTTGTTAGGGCATGACTGTCAATAGTTTTATAAATATTTCTCCTGTCTAAATTATTTTTTTTAGTTAATTAAAAATTGGCAAGATACTTTTTATAAAGAAACATCCAAGACCTTGCCTAATCTTCAAATGTTATGTGAACTGCAAACATTGCAGTCTAGCAATTTTAGTAAAAGCTGAACTGAAATATAGATATGTGTCTTTCCTTCCACATGCCCAACCCTGGCAATTCGTTAAGAGGCCCTTCTTATTTCTGTCACCCCACAGGAACCTACTAACAATTTTTAGAATCACTGTTTGTCTCATCAGGCACTGCCATAAATACAACTCTGAAAGCAGCTCACTTGCCAAGTTTCACACAAGCTGCCAGTTCACTGAATTTTGAAGAAGCAAAGAACTGCAGTACTTTTCTGATACAGCAAATTTCCAAATTATGTCTGTGTAAAAAAAGAGCAACCCAGCATTTTGCAAATAGCATCTCACATGAAGTGGATCTAAAGTGTTTTGGAATACCTGGAATACCAATTGGTAAAAAGGCTCCTAAATAAATTTTAAAAGCATTTTGAGAAGACAGACAACACATTATTGCAGGGATTCACAATTTTCTATTATGAATTGCTGTAGATTGCTTTCAATGCAAGGAGGGGTTCAAGCAGGAATGACGAAGTTTTGTGAGCTAATAAACACCTATCCACACATTTCTGAAAAAAACCCACATCTTACCTCTGTGATACCTTTGGGTTACTGATCTTCGTAGCTGTTGGCTTGTCAGAACACAATGACTGTCTTTTAGCTTCATCTTCATATAACTCTGCCAAGGCCAGCTGTAGGAAACAGAACTCTTTTTTGTAAGTCTGTAACTCTCGAACTACATATAGAATAGAAATAAGACAAAAATTAATGTGAAATATACATCTCTCCAGAAAATTAGAAACAGCAACATGAGGAACTCCATTTAAAATTCAACTTCCTTTGTGCTTTATGAAAAAAACCCAAACTACACAATCCTCAAATGTAATTATGACTTAGAACTTGTACTCTGCTGTCCTTTGGTTTCCACTGCTTCACCAGCTATATAAAACCTGTATTAGATTCAGAGTCACAAGAGTAAATACACACAGAGATATTAAGCATCAGCTCATTAATGGTAACAAACTGAAATAAAGCAGCAACCTAAATCTCTGATAGAAGCAAATAATAGATTCTATAAACATTTTTAACAGAAATGTAAAAAAAAATAATTCAAATAAGCCTGTACTGGGATGAAGAACAAATTTAGCCTTGCAGGCTTGAATCCAAGCCATCACTCCACAAATACTTACACAAACCCCAACAACTTTTTCACAAAGATTCCCAAAATGCTGCCGTATCACTGGCAAGTTCATTCTCAGAAAGTTATGCAAGGGACCTGCAATGTCATTTCAGCAATCTTTCTTTTGCCCTGAGTAAGACCCTACTTTGTCAAATCATCCTTCGTTTTGTCCCCAAACCACTCTGCTCACACTATGCTACTGACATTAGCATTTTATCATACACACCATTGTATTAGGCTACAATTTCATTACAGTTTTATGTAGAGGGGATACACATTAAAATAAAATGAAACATCATCTGTCCTTGAAAACACACTGCTACAAACAGAGGGTATAAATCCCATATTTTTTGTTGCTGTTTTTATAATATTATGAGGTATTTTCTACAGGGAAGAAATAATGATGAGGAATTATATCCATTAGGGAAATTAAATTGAGAAAAGAGAGCCCAAGAAAAAAAACCTTCTGAAGACCTCTATTCCATGCAAGGATAGAAGAAAATACCTTTCAGATATGTAAAGCTGATGGGTAAGCCATAGACAACATAGCCTGTACCATCCCTAATCCAAGGACTGAGGGATGCTGAGAGAGCAGAGAAGGGCACGGCCAGGCTTCTGTGCTTTCCTCATACCCCGTCTCATATTGTGGCACCACAAGCCAAGCACAGACCCAGGAGGGGACTTCCTTGGCGTTTAACACTTTATCAGTCAGGATCTAGCCAAAATGCCAGTCTGCTTCAGCTGACAAAGACCTTCTGAACCAAGAGTGTTAACACAGACTTTATTACTGTTACATATTGTAACAATAAAAAAGCAATCCCGGAGAATAACAACAGTAACACTGGAGAAGAGAAGGCTCCAGAGAGATAGATCTCACTGGGGCCTTTCTGTACTTAAAGAGGGCTTACAAAAAAAGAGGGAGAGTGACTTTTTACGTGGGCAGATAGTGATAGGACAAGGCAGAATGACTTTAAACTACAAGAGGAGAGATTTAGATTAGCTATTGGGAAGATATTCTTTACTCAGAGGGTGGTGAGGCGCTGGCACAGGTTGCTCAGAGAAGCTGTGGATGCCCCATCCCTGGGTGTGTTCAAGGCCAGGCTGGATGGGGCTCTGAGCAGCCTGGTCCAGTGGGAGGTGTCCCTGCCCATGGCAGAGGGGCTGGAACCAGACGATCTTTAAGACCCCCTCCAACTCAAAGCATCCTATAATTGAAACAAAATTAACCTTAAGAAGAACCTATGAAAATTCCAAACAGTAACCAAGAAAAAAACTATGGCAATATTTCCCAGTTAATTATGCATAATTAAACAGAACAGGGGCAGTTTCAGTTACTAAGTTCCACCTGTTTTCCAATCAATTACTGGCTAAAAAGATTTTGAACCTTTATAAAGTGTCAAATCACATGTAAAAAAAGGAATACTGCTAAATGGATTTGTAATTAAGCATTTAAGTACCAATGCTGAATTACATTTGTGATCACACTCTACTTTTCCCACATATACCTGGGAAAAGATCTTGTCCTTCGGTCTTACATCACATCTGCAGAGACTGACATTTTCATACGGGACAAGACATTCGTGTCAAATAATCAGAAAATGCAATGGCAGTGCAATAACTTCAAGGACAGTTAAAACCCAACTAGTGAAGCGTCGGGAGAGTCCTTCCCGTTCCCCGGAGAACTGAGCACACGCCGTTTCCTAAAGGGCCTAGTGCTCTTCCAGAGGCGTCCTCCCCTTCCCAGCCTCAAAAGGGGCGTGGGAGCTGAAGGAAGAAACGCCGAGGGGGCTCGGCGGGCACGCCGGGGCAGCACCGGCGGGGGCCCCGCGCACCGCCCGCTGCCCTCCGGGCCGGCCCGAGGGCAGGCCTGGGGCGCCCCCGAGGGGCCGCGGCGCTCCGNGGTGGCGAGGGCCGGGCGGGGCGGGGCCAGCGCCGCCGGAGCGGCCGCCATGGCAACGGGAGGGGCCGGGCCGGGCCTTGCCCAGTGTAGCGCTGCAGGCCGGCGGCCCGAGCTCGGGGCTGTGCGGGGCTTCTGCACTTCAGCGAACAAGGCCGTCAGCATTCATTCGTGGCGAATGGCATAGCTTGTCTGTCGGTACTCAAAGCCCTGCTTGCTGGTTGCATATCTTGTTTCTCGTGCTGCTTAGTCTGCAGGTGCAGTTCTTCCCTCCATTTGCGTCTGGGGTCCATTTTGAGTCAAAGGTGCTCAAAGAGTTGGTGACTGCGGTCGCCCACTGCTGGAATTACCTATCACAGAATCAAATAGGCTGGAACAGACCTCTGAAATCATCGAGTCCAACCTGTGACCACCACGTCAACTAGCCCGTGGCACTGTCACACCCAGCCCTTCCTTAAGGGTGACCTAAGGAAGTCACTTCCTGATGGCCACCTCCCTGGGCAGCCCATTCCAATGTCTTATCCCCCTTTCTGTGAAGAAATTCTTCCTAATGTCCGACTTAAACTTCCCCTGCCTCAGCTTAAGACTTATGTTGTCTCATCGTGTTGCTGCAGAGAAGTGATCAACTCCCACCTGGCTATAGCCTCCTTTCAGGGAATTGTAGAGAGTCATAAGGCCATCCCTGAGAGTTCTTTTCTTCCGTCTAAACAGCCCCAGCTCCCTCAGCTGCTCCTCACAGGACTGGTGCTCCAGACCCCTCACCAGCTTCATTGCCCTCCTCTGGATCCTTCTCTTTCCCCCAGTTACTGCTTAGTTCTGCCGACTTCACTCCTGGTGGCTCTTGTCCAGACAGACTTTTCATCTTGGGATTGTCTTNGAAGTCACTTCCTGATGGCCACCTCCCTGGGCAGCCCATTCCAATGTCTTGTCCCCCTTTCTGTGAAGAAATTCTTCCTAATGTCCGACTTAAACCTCCCCTGCCTCAGCTTAAGACTTATGTTGTCTCATCGTGTTGCTGCAGAGAAGTGATCAACTCCTACCTGGCTATAGCCTCCTTTCAGGGAATTGTAGAGAGTCATAAGGCCATCCCTGAGAGTTCTTTTCTTCAGTCTAAACAGCCCCAGCTCCCTCAGCTGCTCCTCACAGGACTGGTGCTCCAGACCCCTCACCAGCTTCATTGCCCTCCTCTGGATCCTTCTCTTTCCCCCAGTTACTGCTTAGTTCTGCCGACTTCACTCCTGGTGGCTCTTGTCCAGACAGACTTTTCATCTTGGGATTGTCTTCTCTTTTCCTTAAAACAGTTCCTTTTCCTCAGAACTTAGCATGATGCCATATTTTATGGGGTGTCCCTGCAGTTGTTCGGGTTCAGCTCTTCTGTCTATGTGCCATCCAAAGCCCTCGTGTACCTCCAGCCCGCTCACTGGTGGGCCAGGGTGAGAAGCAGAGAAGTCCTTGATGCTGTGCAAGCCCCACTCAACAGTAGTCAAAGCACCATTGTGTTACCACCACTAGTGTTCAGTCACAAATCCAAAACACAGCATTTATGGAAAATTGACTCCAGCCTAGACAGGATGAAGAACTCTTGACTGTGACCAGAAAGCTAAATGCAGTACTGTGAAGCTTTAGCTGGAATACCAGCTAACCATCCTCAGTTTTCTCTAGGGCTGTTCAGCTCAAACACCCACTGCTTTCTAATCAATCTCGCTAGACCCTGTTGACACTGGATTACAGTCCAGAAACACTGGTAATGGTGGCAAATGGAGCTGGGATCTCATAGAACCATTTAAGCTGGACTATAAACTGTACGCTTCATTAAGCTTCATGCTTAATAGTCAGCCACACTCTCAGTGAGAATGTAGATAGAAGTCTGCCCCAGCCCTCAAACAGCACAGGAGAAAACATATCATCCAGTACCCAGATCCATCTCAAGGATTGATGGTGACTCTGGTCTCTGCACTGGTGACAATATTGTTCCTGTAGAGTATGTAAATATGAATGATTGGGGTTTTTCTACAGAACTATATTGTGTGCTTGACAAAGAAGAATGGCGCTGAGGAGCTATATTCTATGTATACATATTTATATAACATTGCATATATAATACATTTCATGCAGCTCCCACATTCAGAATTTCAGATGCTGATAATGTATGCTTGCAAAGAACTCTTTGCTTGATTTAGGAAAAAAAGGAACCTGAATAGAAATAGGATCTTCCCTCAGCTGGCTCCTGTACTTGAAGCGTTCATCTGAGGACTATGCCAAGCACAAAGCTTCAGTCACATTATTTCATTCAGCCTTCCTTGGGTTGATACTCAAAATGTCCTGTGGTGATGAAGGCTGAATTAGCAGAGAGGATGTCTAAACCATAATCACTTTAAAAACCAAATAACTTTATTATAAAATCAGGGTTTTTTTATAATTCAGTGTTCCATATTTTGACAGGCATATCTTCCCTAAACATTGCATTATTCCTGTCTCTATTCCTTTCTCTGTGATTGCCTCCTCTGCTTAAGGCTGTCAACAACATTTCAAGAGTTCACCTGAATATAAATCAGCACATAATTATTTTCTCAGTGAAATTTATATTGTCACAGATATCTGGAAATTTAAATTTGTGCAACCCAAGCATCCATTTTAATTTGCATGACATTGTTTTTGTTACCAGTGTTTTCTCACACAGCTATAGATTTAAAACAGTTAATTACTACCTGGCAGCTCTAGTTCTTTAATTAAATTTGGTACTAGATTTTTCTTTATGTCTAAAATGTGCTTCAACTATCCTAGATATTTTCCTCCTAGACACTAAAGCTAGCAGCCTTTACAGTCTTCTTTTTGGCACTCAGGTCTTTTTTTCCCAAAATTTCACTGCAGTGTTGATGCTGTCCAGAAACAAACATGAAAACACAAGTTAAAATAAAATATTAAAAGCACATATATAAAGTGACAAAATACTCCATGCTAGAGTGTGGAGAATGCAGATAAGTAAGACAAAAACTTTTAAATGCACTTCCAAAACCCCAGTGAACTATAATATTTTCTTGATTAGAGAACTTGTATCTCTTCTACCCAAGAAACAAATGAGTAGGTGCTGACATAGCATTTGTATTTAACTTAATTTGCTTGTTTTTTTGCAAAAAATGCATAGTCATTTAAAACTGATTTTGTGACTAGTGGGCAGCAGGGAATTCCCTGAAGCTACTGCTTCTCCATGAGTTTCAGTCCCATGAAGCTTGTGAAGGAAAAGGAGTAATGCAATAGGAGGAGGGCATCTGTGCTTTGTGGTTGTGAAGTAAACTGTGTTAGAGGGAAATTTCCCACAGAAAGTAATTTAGGAACAAGAAAAGGCTTGCTGTGAACACAATGGGTTGTCATGGCCTATGGTCACAATGTACCAGCTGTTTTGCAGCTGATAACATTGTATGATAAATTAAAGGAAATTTCTTAGGGGCTGAGAGATTCACATTTGTATTAAAAAAATAAAATCACCACCAAACACCGAAACAAATAGAACATAGTCTGTTAAAAATCTACATGTATTTTGTATTTCTAAAGCACTACAGTTCTTAAACTCAATATGTTAAAACAGGCCTTTTGTTGCTGTTGAGGTCTAATGTTCTGCTATTTCATCATCATTTCAACCAGGAATTACTTTGGCCTAACTCTGCAATTTGTATTGGATTTTGTTATAAACTTAGTATTAAAATAACTGCAAAAGAGCAACAGTGTCTTCCTTTTCCTGCTCACTTTGATTGTCTCCAAATGTTTCATCACAGACAGCATTTTGGTTTTTGCTGGTTCTATTTATCTAGGATGATGAAAAGATTTAATAATGTTTCATGCAGTTATGGGATCTATAAATGACAGGTATTTGGCTTTTACTTGATGAGAATTGCGCATGGCAAAGTTTTCTGTCAAAGCCTAAACAGCAGAATAAAATGAAAGATTAAGAGAGGAGAGAAATCAGAAAAAAAACCTCAGCAAACAGAAAACTCCCCATCAAAACAAAACAAAAAAGCTAGTCCAAAATGATGCCTTCAGTTGTAGCATACAAGAGCACAACTGAGTTGCTTACAGTTACAGTGGACAAATAAGGCTGGTCACTTCGATACCTGTGAAAAGAAAATACAAGTCATTAGGATCCCTGACAACCTTAACCTTGCAATTCACACCATGTGGGCACAGAGTTCAAGAACACACAGGAGGCAACAGAGGGCTTTAAGGATACCAGAAAAACCTCCTGCATACAATACATATGAAATAAAAAGTAAAGTAGATGTTTTATTGTATTTTTAAGGCAATTTTGAGATCAAGCCTTTCTGCTTTTCCTGCAGATGCTCTGAAAATCAGGATATTTAAATTCATTCTGCCAGTGCTAATGTATGTTTATTTCATTTTGATGCTCCAGTAGCCATGCTCTTGCCTCCCTCAGGGGAACTAATGGGTGCAGAGACATAGTACAGAGAAAGATGAAGGTTTCAGAGGTTTGACAATTGGTCTGTAGTGCAGCAACTGCTGCAAACCAGATTTATGAGACTGCAGTAGGAAAGCATCTTGATTAGAAAAAGCATATGGGGACATATTTACATCGATGGGAGAGCAAGCCTACAGGCAGTGGATCTGCAAAAGACCTTCCACTGCTTCTGCTGTGGGGGGAGCTGGAGAAATAGACATATTAAACAGCTCAACAGAACGAAGGAATCCAAATACCTACAAATCTGTATCCTGCATTCCTTATTTCCATTTCTCCCTATATATCTCCTCCCATTATATCCCTCTCCAGTTCTAAGTCAAAATATCAGCTTCTTCCTTTCTGTCCTCCCCTAGGCCATTTTAGAACCTCCAGCCTCCACTGTAAGTGCCAGGCGCCTTTTTGTGTCCCCAGTATCCTTGCACTGCAATGGCCCATCTCCCCTGCCATGTGTCTTAGCTACTTATTTTGACCCCTCACTTGGACATCATCTGCTGATTCTTGTCCAGAGCTGAATGTATGGCTGGCTGCCTCCCAGAAGAATGAACAGTCTTCATTATCCTTAAGTTTCCCTTCTCCTATGCATGAATAAGATATCTCCACTGCACTTGGGCATCTATTTGGTAGATTTGGCTATCTAGCAAAAAGGAAGTAGAATTAGAGTTAAAAATAGAAAAAAAAAAGTGATATATTTTGTCAGCTAAAAAGATAAGATGCATTCAGCTGGATTGGAAACATACTCCTGGATATGACTGTGTTTGGTGAGATGAGTCCTCCCTTAGAAATGTCACAACAGGTGAATCATAGTGTGTGTACCATTCTGTTCAGAATCATTCACTGTGCTGATGAATCCAATTTTGTTTCATTTGCAAAAACATGATGAGATAGATAGCGTGAAAGAATTATGCAAACCAGGAATCAACTCCCTGGATCCTTTCTCTTGGTTTCAGAGCAATGTTTGCCTAAATCAGGATTTAAGAGATTTGGATAATCGTCTTTTTCTGTTCTCCTTAGATGAAATAATATAATTATAAATTGTTCGGTGGGGGTCTTCAAAGAGTTTAGGAAACAACAATCTTTCTTTCTAATGCCTCCCCAAATATTTTTAGAGCTTATATGAAACGTTAAGGGAAAACTTCCTGCCAGCATCATAATGGAAAAGCTTTGAGGTACCAGCAGGTGGTGCTGATACAACAAGTAAGCAGGATCCGCGGGATCAGCTTTAAAGCCAACGTTTCAAATCTTTTCCTTCCAGCTGATACTATTACCATGTCACTTTCTAATTTAAAATATTGACATCTTATTGCTGTGAAGGCTAAGAGCTGTACCTGTGTACCAGTGCCACAGAGGTCTAAGTTCTATATACACAGAGAACAAAAAGACAATATACAGCATTCTGTTCCTCGCTCATTCAGACAAACAGGTTAAAAACACATTACATGGCAGTCATGGAAATTCTCAGAAGTTTTGACAAATGCTATAGGTCAAGTTGAGATGGTTTCTTTACCTTCAATGTAGTTCTCACCTGCATGAATACCTTTGTATTACTGCAAACATAAAGAGACATGCCTGAAATGTTGCATTGTATGGCAGGCACTTGAAAAAGAATTTGTAGAGAAATCGCCTCTGCATAGAATAACGTGCCTATCACTTCCACTTCTTATCTGAAATGGGATCATTTGCCCCATAACTTATTTAAAGGAAAACATATTTCCCACAAAGTCCTCTTAATACAGTGCCATGGTTATGCTGTTGGGAAAAGCATCAGTTGTCCTTGATTATTTTTTTTTAACTCCTGTCTGTCAGAGCAGAACTTTACCATACATTAAGGTGAAAGTTTAAGAAACATCAGTTAAAGTTCAGGGAACACAGTATAAGGAATTTAATCCCAGGGAATACTAATTTGTTCTTTAATTTACTAGTGGTAATTGCAGTGCATGAATTTGTTAAATTTCTGTTTCTTGTAAGTAGAATTACACACAATTCTCATGTTACTTTCCCATTATTTGCACTGAGTGTTACAATATTTGGTTAAGTCCCTGTTTTTTTTGGAAACCATTACAATTATATCTTTTTGTTGTTGTTGTTTCTGTTTTCATATTTAAATAAAGATTCTAGTTGCAGAGTAATGCTCAGAAAGACACATCTAATAAAAATTCCCCACATTCAAATGTGTTCTTGACCCTAAGAGATGCTTATTCCTTTTGGTCTTTGTTTCTTGTATCCTTTGTTACGTCTTAGAACACAGTTGGACCTGATTCTTCTTCTGGTTTTGGGTTGTTTGTTTTTTTGAGAGTGAAATTAAGAATGTACCTGAGAATATGGGCAATACTTCATCCCCCTTCACTTAAGGTTTTGACCCTTAATCAGCGTAAGCTCTAGAAAGTCATCTACAGGCATCCTGTCCATGCAGCCTTTCCTTTCATTTCTGAATTTTGCATTTCTCATCTTTGGCAGTTCTTTAATCTTCCCTCATTGCTGAAAGAGTAAATGGAAGCAATGAGGAGGGAAAGAAGAATTAAAGGAGGTGAATAACAAGAGACAGCTGTTGGCTGTTACTTCACAGCAACAACAGTATCTTCTAGGCTCTTAGAGACAAATGATAGAAATCTGAATTTACAAATCACCCTCCCATTAATCTGCATTAGTGGGGGCAGCCAGTGGTGGTGTGCTAGAACCTGCCACACCTTGCAGGCTGAGAGGTGATGAACACCACCTGTGCCATTTCGGTACATGTGAACTTTGGAAAAAGACATCACCTGAAAAATGTCTATAAAGAAAGATTCCTGGAAAAAGAGACATCTCCGCTGAGTCTTTGAAGTGCTCTGTACAAAGCAAAAGCAGAGGAGTTCAGGAAAGGTCACTTCTTGTGGCATAAATTGGTAGATTGATGCTTTCAGGGTTGTGTAAACTAGAGTAGCTGTGAGTCAACTGCAACTTATTTTTGGAAGTAAAATGTTTTTCTTCCATTAATTTCTTTTTTTTAATATCAAGTTTGGCCCTTGCTCAAATTGGGATGAAAAATTAAAATCTTGAAATATATTCATAAACAAAATTATATAGGTCACTTTAAAAAAAATTATTTCTTCATTATTTAGTTTAGATAGCTTGAAGTAGCTTAAATTTCCAAATAAGTAGCTTAGTAGATTTGGAGTAACCCAATTAATAATATGCTAATAGATATTTTGACAGATTGAAAATTTGCTGGTTTTCCTCAAAATATTTTTAGGGACAAATATTTTTTGAAACCAAAGCCCTTTCCTTGCTAACATGTCAGCTATGACAATCTGACACTGCGCAGTCAAAAAATCCCCTGAGTGAGAAATTTCTGCTCAACTGTATTTATAAGAGGGGAGAGTGAGGTAGTTCTGCAGTCCTGCTGCTTTGGTTTTCCCTGCAGATAACTAGAAAAGTACTCTTGAGGTTCTCCAAGTTCTTCACTTAGTACTAAAGTCCCTCACCTGAGTCAAGGCACTCTCTTGTTATGTGCCTTGCTGTGGCTCTACATTTCAAACTGTCTGATGTGAAATCATATTAACAAATTGGGGTAGAGCTAGTGAAAGAGTAAGGCAAAAATGGTCCCAGGGTGGACAGTGAGGGAGGTTTGTGTGCACCATGGTGATGCTGGATATCCTCCCATTTACCATGAATTAGGGAAAAGCTACTGGTTGCTAGAGCACTGAAAAGCAACATTAGTGGGATTTACATTATTAAAAGATTTTCTGAAGAGTCAATTCATACTTCAGTTGTGATTTGCTATTTAGGAACTACAAGCTGTTCATGGGTCCGCCTGTCTTCAAAAAACAGGTTGTTGGGAGTTCCTCTAGTGTGTTTGTGTAAACCTTGATTTCTCTCTCTGACTTGTTTTTGTATTTGAGTGAAAAACCCTTTAAAACAAAAGGGTCTTCAACACTCTTCATTTTCCATTTTACTGTGTAATTCCACACGATGATACACAAGTAAAGGCGAAACCTTCCCAAGATGGATATTTCAAGGCTGCACAGTTATGATGGAGCCAAACTCTCTGGAAAGAGTCTTCCACATGGAATATTTTACAGAGTCCAAATCTCATGGGTGTCTGCACAAATAGGCTGTGGGGCATTCCGGTTCTTGTTTGAAATTGGTATTACGTGGTATCAGTTTCTTATTCTACTGGATTTTTATTCAATTTGCTATCAAAACTTTTCTAATTTGGTCACTGTTAGGAACAGTTGATTTGTTAAGAGTTGCTCTTTTGTTGTTTAACCCTCGTGACTGTGGAATTACATTCAGTATTGCTTCACCAAATAGCTGGCATTGGCCCTGGAGTCAAAGATACTAACTAGCAAGGTGTAGCACTTTCAGATGTGCTGACATTAGTCTAGCAGAGCCAGAACAAATCCTGTGGGTGAGCTCCAGCAGCATACCTCTTACAGGAGAGAAACATAACAAGATAAAGATCTTTGATCAACAGAGAGATTTCTTTTGTAATGACATCTCTGGCATGGCACATCTGTGAGGCAATTAGATGCTGAATTTGTATTAGGAAACAAATGAACCGATTTTTATTGTGGAAGAAAAGGGAAAAAAATTGTGAATTGCTCAACAGAATATTGTTGCATTCAGTAATTCAAAATAAGCATATTTTCAGCCATTGAGAGGCTTTTCTGTATTTCTCTTATTGGTAATGACATTTAGCTCAAATTGCTTGTCTAAATATACTCTGACTTTTCAAAACCCTTCTGCTTCTGAATGTGAGTGGAGTATTGGATTGCACAGTTGAACTTCTGGATCATTTAACTCATCAGAAGCTGCTTTCAGTGCTAAACCAAGGAGGCCACTGTGTGGAATTTGTATTGGAATCTGGAGGTTTGATTGTATGGAAAGTGCTGGTTTAAGGTGTTATATGGATTACAAGATTCAGGATTGTGATCTGTGATTTGATGAGTTGCTGCTTGTCAGCAACATGGAGATAGCTGTTCATGTGTGTTCTCAGTGAGTGGCAAAAATAAACATGACTTGAGTTGCCCACCTTTGAGTGAATATTGTAACCTTACAGAAAGTTCAAGTTAGAAAGTTTGGTGTTTTTATTTAGGTTATGATATCTTGGAAAGGGTTAAAAATAAGAGTGTTGAAAGAGACATAATGTAACGGGAGCATTTCAATCATCAGAATAATTATACTGATGGATTATACTGATAGTGGAGTCCAAAACTTTTTCACATATGGAAGAAGTTGGAGAGCCTTCAGGCTGTAATGTGATCTGTGCAGGTTAACTGTCCTGACATAGTCAATTATTGTGCCTTCTGGTACGATTGAAGGTGAAGTTTGCCAGAAATCAACAACTGAACACTATAGAAAGCAAAATTCAGAATCTGAATTCTGTGGATGTTGGAAATTGAGATTTACAAGGAAGCATTCCTTGTATCTTAATTTACCAAAGTTATCAGTTGAATGTGTATTATATATACTTCCACAACACCTCTGAGCAAAGTTAACATGTCTATCCTCTCTGCAATAAAATTTCATGGCAGAGAGGCTGATTTTTCCAAGTTACCCAAGTGGCTACAGACACAGAAAAAATGTTTAATGAGGTTTAGCATTTAAATACTTTAAAGAATCTATTAATAAGTGATTTGCTTAGGATTGCAGTGCAAACCTGTGAAGGAGACTTGAATTGGGGTTTTAGGAAAGGTATCTCTGAAAAAGTTTAGTTCCAGAAGCATGCACTAATATTTGCCAGTTTTTTGCAATTACTTTATTTCCATCAACTTCTGACACAGTACAGGTTCTCTTTTGTTTAGCTTTGCTTAAATTGGGGATGAAACAACTTCTTTCCTGTTATAACAAACTACCTCTTTGCATCTTGGAAACTCACTTCTAATATAGTGTTTCTAACTGTGTTCTCTTTCTAAATATACATTTAACTCATTTGTTCTTTGACTTTGAGAGACTATGGCATGAGGTGAATTCTAAGAAGCGGTCAGAATTTTAAATATTGACTACAGACAGAGTTCCTGTTGACATTTGAAAAATCTGAGCTCTTCTATTAACCATATGCATTATAGGTCAGTAAAAAATTAAGGCAGGATAGAAGTAAATTACTTCCTTCTTCATGGTTTAAGAAAAGGAAAATGAATCTGAAATTGAAAGGTTTTTTAACAAACCAGTCTCATAGGGCTGAATAAATTAAACTGTCAGACTTTAGTCATTACACATCTTCCTGTGTGAAGCATGGAAATTGGAAGCACAGACTGTGCATATTATGTTAATACTATTTACTCTACTTGGTATCCATGACGTATCCTGGCGAGCCTAAGCTACAACAGAATTATGCCTTACAGAAAAGAAACTGAAATAAGGTTAATGAAACGGCATCTTGGCACTATAGCTAAGTAAAACACATCTCTGACTAGAGTGCTGAGCAGTACTGGGGGTATTCATGAGCTATTCTGCAGATGCTATGGCTCACATTAGCATGTATAACACCAAATCATCCTGTCAAAGAACCCTTTTTCTGTTCAACGGCGTAACAAGGCATTGATTGTGATTGTTGGATTATAGAGTCTGTCTACCGAGATTCGTGCAAGATGTTAAAATCACACAAAAGGCCATATTCTTCACTAGAATCCAGAAGTGCAGCTTTCATAAAATACATCGTCCCCAAAATATAAGGAAAGACTACATTTAGGAGTGACTTTCTGTTTCATTATGCTTTAGTATTCTGGAGTGTCTTACATGGTGTTTCAATTTCACAGTACACAAACTTCTCAGTTCCACCAAAGAGATATTTATTTTAAAATCATTTACAGAAAACCTATTGATTTTCCCTAGGATAGAGTTTTATTTTGTCATATTGAGTGACATCCTGAAACCTGTGGTATTATTTGAGAGTAGGCAACTTCTTTTCAGGTAAAGATGAGACAAAGTTAATGAGTATTTTTGTCTGCTCTACATTGCATTGACTTTGACAGAACAAACACCAAAGCACTGTTGGATATTGGACCATTCTTTTCTGCTGTGTAATGTAGATCCTATATGATACAGAGCTGATACTTTGTGAATTAGTGACTATCTCTAGGGCTACAGGTAGCTTCCCGTCCTCCATTATGCTGTCACTGACTAGTTTTACTTTGGAAAATCTTGGCATTTGTTCACCAATACAAGATACACGCAAAACATGGTATGGATATGCAGGTGATGCTCATGCTCTGTGCAGCTGTGTGGTGATTCTGCAGTTGTAACAAGAATGACATTACTGCATCTGCTTTGGGGTTAATTCCAAGAGTCATAGCCCATGGCAGCCAGGAGTTGGAACTGGGTAATTCTTAACAGTCCCTTCCAACCTTTAATATTGTATAATTCCATGATTCTGTATGAGTGGTCTAGCAAGAGTGACATGTCATTTCAGAAAGATTGAATGGTTTTCATTGTAGTTTTTTTTCTTCACGGTAGGGGACAACAACACTTTTCCACCACTTGGATCCTCAGATGCATGGGCATTCAAGGCTGTTACATATTAACTAGGAGAGTCCTTCGCTGGTATTGCTGAGTGTGAAAGTTCCAGGTATGTACATGCACATTTACCTGTTTTTGCACATCCTAGAGATGTGCAAAAATAGATAAAAGGTCAAAAGGTTAAAAAAAAAAAAGGTAAAAAAATAAATATATAGTGACAGTAAGTGTGGTGAATGGGAGATGGGGAGGGGTGAGAAATTCTTGTGGCTTAAAACAGGCCAATATGTCCCTAAGAGAGCCTCAAAACTCAAGGATTTGGTCTGAGAGCAGTTGAAGTCACGCTCATTTCTGCAAATAGCATATTTGATGTCAAATAAGTTTCTGAAAGAGGTTATGAAGCTGAGTACATTGACAATTTTCTTGCCCTTGGTATGCCTCTTGAAGGTTGTACTATGATAGGATTTGGAGGCAGATATTTCTGCTGAAAGAAAGTAGAATTTTCTAAGCCATTGGTCACAGACACAAAATGACGTAAAATGAAAGCTGAATTATGGCTCTGGTGCAATATAATATATAAGAATCTATTTAAAAGTGACATACAGCACAATTTTGAAAAGATTCTAATTTATTTTTTTAATTAGACAGGAAGTGACTGATGAAATTATTTGCATTTAGCACTGTGGAATGCAGTGAATTAATTTATACATCACATTAATATTTCTGTTTAAACCAGCATAACCTATTCTTAATTTGCTTTGCTGATGAAAATATACAGCTGTAATAAATTTGAGGATGAGAGGAAATTACCAAGTTCCAAAAGGCTGTTTCACAGCATGTTTTACCCAGTGAAAATTTGGGCAGAGTATCTAGAGAATCTATAATCCAATTTCTCTTTATTAACAGTAAAGCTAAATGTGTTACTTCATTCATTTTAGATTCAACAACAAGTAAGAAAAAGTTATGACTGGATAAATGTAGCATATGAAAAGAGGAAAAAACTCAAATGTAATTAAAAATAATGTAGACCCCAGGATAATACCTTTGGTAAAAGACATGGAACAATAAAGGAATGTAAGTGACCACCTAATGGAAAAATCGAGGGAACCCTTTAGGGGCACCTCAGATACTTTTGCAGTTGACTCGGTGGCAAATATATTTAATATACACCTAGTTGATTTTGCTATTTCATTTTAAAATTTCTTTTGAACAGGTGGTAGAGAGTTACAAAATTCAATGGTTAAGAAATATATTGCTGCAGAAGAAAAATATCTGAGAAAGAAATAAGATTATGCAAAATACGTGTCACTTAGGAGGTTATACTCTAATTAAAAGAATTAATCCTAGGCAAATTACATGAGAAAGGAAGAAATCATGGAAGCTGTGTGGGTTTTGTGCAATGATAATTTTATTGGACTCTATGCTTTTGTCCAACAACATAAGTGGGTTGAAGAACACAAAACAAGGCTGGAAAACCGCTGTGTATCTGCTTCCCTTTGTTCTGAGGGAGTGACAAATATGATTCCCACCAGACTTCAAAAGACCAATCCAAGTGGTTGAAAGAGAAGAAACCCTGAAACTGTATAAATACACATTAAGTATTAAAATAAAATGTTTAAATCCAAGTAACAAGACCTTTCTGTAATCTACAAATATTTCAGTACATAAACAGATCCCCTCAGAGTGGTGAAGAATGTAAAGGGAATGAATGTCCCTTGAAGGAAGGCTTCTGCAGAAACCTGGCATTTGAGTTAAAATTGCTCTTTGATTCAGACTGCACCAATCTGACAAACCTCACACACAGTGTAAGATGCAACAACTGCTTATCGAAAAGGGAAAATGTCAAAAAGTAACATGATTTATTTGCCAGCAATACAGGAAATGCACTCTACACTACAATGGGCTTGACCTAAAGCCCTTTAAATTTAACAATACAATTTTTTAAGTCCTGAGCAACTACACCTTCAGGAAATCATGGGCGAGAAGCAGCCACTTCATCAAACTCTCCTGACTGCACTGATGTGGTGGTCTCCTTAATATTTTCTCTCTCACCTCCATCTGCTGCTGGTACTAGCCAAATGTTGATATACTCATTTGCTTTCCTGCTGGAAAAAAATGACCAGTTTTACAGCCCCATGTCCTCTTTTTAGAACACCTCCATCAGCAATGTTAAGAGTTCTCTAAAAGTGCTGGGCAAACCTCAACATTCACACATCACTGCAGTCAAAATGGGCCACTGGAAGCCATTACAGCCAGCTGTGCTCTAAAGGTGAGACTTCTGGCAAACAGTCCTTGGGAAGGGAACAAATTGTTGTTTCTTTTACATGGGGGAGGTTTTTTTTAAAAGGGAAGGACTCAGGATATTGCATAGGGATGTGGAGCTCTTCCTTTGAGAAGGAAGCATGATACTCATCCGTGGAAATGAAATACAGGAACATTTTTTATCTCCTCACTTAAATAACAAGGTGCTGGACTGCAACCCCAAGGTAGTGGGAGCTAGTGGAGCTGGAGCAAATAGGCACCTGCAGACAGAGGGATATTTTTTAAAAATGCCAGATCTGGAGGTCTGGCCGTGCTATTGTCTGTGCTACATTTGAGAAATAAATATATCTGAATAACCAATATTTTCCAAGCATTAAGGGATTTTGGATCTCATGTCTTGCAGACCCCCAGCAGCAGTTCTGATTTCCTGGCTGCCCTTGAAAACCCAACCACTGGAGCTAGGTGCTACTTTTGCAGAAGTAGGAAACATCCTAGCTACATTGTAAATAGTACAGCTTTGAAAACAGTACAATGAAATTTTTCAGGTGGTCCAGCCGTGTCATCTCTTGTGGCTGGGTTGAGGTAGGGTTTGAGGGCCTGCATGATGTTTTGTGTTGATGTAACAGTTAAGTGTTGGGTCATGCAAATATGTGTGGAGAAATGTCTGCAGTCTCACTTTTCCCTAGGTGCATACTGTGCATAAATATTTCAGCTCTAAGTACTTCATCAGGCAGTACTGTCAGTGTTTCCTTTGTGAAATGTGGTAAGTCAGAGGGATTTGTCCCATGAAGCACCAAATGATCCCTGCTGCTGTAAGTGACCTTTTGGATATGATCACTTGGATATTTTTCAAATATTTTCAAATATTTTGAAAATATTATGATTATTTATTCTACAAGTCAAATTTATCTTGCCAGACTGAGGTTAGAGTCCAGGTAGGACTGAACATTGACATTTATGCAATATTTTGTATTATAAACTTAAGGCTATGTTTGGTGAATTTTATTATGTTACAAAACTAGAAGGAAGAGAATGGATGTCTTTTTTGCCTCTTCTCAGGGATTTTTATATTGAGATTCATCAAAGGCAGCAGAGCCTTTAAAGCCCGTACAACAGCCTATTCTACTCAGTTCCAAGAATATGTCGTGTGGTTACATACTGAACAGGGCTGTGTGCAACAGAGCAGACTTAGCTGAGCTGACTGAAGAAAATGTTATCATTAGCTCTGTAGGCAAACATTAGGAGACAGAAAACACTTGTGGAAGCCAATATGATTAAATCACTACTTGCTAGTCACAGTCGTGTTGCCTGTCATGTCCAAAAATATCAATGCAGTTATTGAAGGTAGGACTAACAAAGAGTGCAAGTGTCAAATCTTTGAGAGAGAAAAAAGTATCAGGCTTATCCCTTCCTTTTTTTTTCCAGACTAAAAAAGAAAAAGTCTTGATTAAAGGAAATGATATCATGGGATTTTCTAAGCAACATTCAAGATACTGAATAGAAAGATCAGCAGTAGAAATGAATCAAAACGTCAAGTAGATATTGTTAGGAAGTCTAGCTTTTGCAAATGGTTCCTCATGATTCCCATACTAATTAGCCAATGGAAGATGATCCTTTTTCTCTGGCAAATTACCATGCTTCAACAATGATCACTGTGGGTTACGAGGTATCAGGCAAAGAGTCTTTGTGAAGAGACTTGCAAAGAGTCACCTTAGGACCAGAATTTCTCTCTCTGTGCACAGTGAGATACTGAGCCCTACACATCTGGGCTGCATCTGGCCACTTGCTGGGACAATCCATTCGATGCTGGGCAGCCGTGCTGCATTGACCCACTCCAGCGTCTGGGTTCCCATGACTCTGAGTACCTCTGCAAGACTCTCCTTTTTGTGATGTAGATGTACTACCAGTTGCATGTAAATGGATGCATGAAAGAGGCCAAATGGCACTGGCTTGCTTGTAACCACAGCACTTAGCATTCTACTTCTCTAGAGTAGGTTTTTCAAGGAGAGACCCTGTTGAAACAGGCCCAAACAGAGCAAGCTAGCAATTCAGTAATACGGGCACTCAGGGCTTTGGTTTCTGTATTCCCTTCTATGCCCTCTTTTGTTTAACATTATAGTCCTGACCATGCAGTGCAAAGACATTCAGTTGCTTGGTTCCAGCTCATATAATCTGCTGCCTTACCCCACTGCAGTGTCCTACTTGGCATGTTACACACAGATGTGTATGTTATTACTGCTTGAAAGCAACAATAAGGAAAAAGGACTCATTCCTCACTGCACTGCATGTATTATATAAAAATTTGGTACATAATTTGGTTCTCAGACAGTGAAGAGTATGTAAACAGATGCTTCAAAAACTTCAACCTATGAACAATATCAGCTACCAGAAAAAAAATATATGCAAGTTATGTAATGAAATTTAGAGAAACAGATTCAGTTACCAGGCAGTGCTTTCAAAAGTATCCATTACTAGTGATGAGACTTTAGTCTTTCTGCCGCCACACAATGAAATGAACTGTATTGGAGCAAATGTAATAAACACAAGAAATATAACAGATATTGTAGCCAGCTGCGAAAGGAAATGGTTTCCCTAGCAATAAAAAATGATGCCAGAAAACACCCTTTCTCTCCTTTTGCTTTCTTGCTGACAATTTTGAAATTCTCATGTTTATTGGCTGACAAGAAGAATAAAATATCTAGCTTCAACTGATGTAAACAGATGCATAGTGAATAGATTTCATGCTGATTAATGACTGGTAAATTTTATGATTTCAGGCTCTATTAAAAATATTAATGCTTTTAACATTAGTATTCATTTCCTGATGGATACTATGTGAAAAAAATTGCATTATATAACTGGCATGACATTTGAAATGGTGAACACTGGAATATCATCTACAGTGATTTCAGTTCTCATACCATTAGCTCACATGAAACTATTTAATGTTTAAATCAGATTCTCAGATTTTGTACTTGGAGGAAATGGATAATAAAGGATTTTTACTCTCTCCCTATCCTAATATCTATTAGGAAATAAATATCTTTCAGGTAGTGATTAATTTCTGTATTCTCCTGTTGAAACTTCTTATGAACAATTGAGCAGGAATTCTGAAAATCAGGTTCCTGTAGGACCTGATTCTTCTTAACACTGACACCCAAACACTGTTCTGACAACATGAAAGGACTTGAAACCATACACATTTTATTCTCAAGATACAAGAAAAACTTACTTATTATTCCTGAACACAAAAAAGTATGTGTGTATAAATCTATAATTCAGATTATTTTAAAATATAATTATATTCTCAAGTCAAACAAACACAAATTTAAAAATTCTGTTTTGCTCTCCTTGAAAGAAGTAAACAAAACCAATCCCTTCCCTGCAAGTTTCTTGCCTATAACTTTTGTGACTTAGTTGTGAACCTTAAAGCACCGTGGTAGGGATGTGCAGAGCTGGTTTTTGAAATAATGATCATAGAATATTCTGAACAAAGATGAGGTGTGCACAGCATACATTACTATTGTTTTGAAAACATATTCCAAAATGTAACATTTTAAAAGAATCTGTTCCCAGTGGGGTCAATATGGCAAGGAACTAAAGAATAGAAAGGCGAGTGGATGCTGCACAAAGCAGTAGGACGGTCACACTGAATTAAAATGCCATAGGTGGCCTGAAGTGTTGATGGTCAGGAGGAGCATTTTGCTTCCACACTGCAGGAATTCAATGGCAGTCTGGTGGACTAAAAGCTCAGTGTGTGATCTAAGTACAACTTAAGAGTATATCCAGTGCTGCCCAGTGTTTAACCTCCACTAAATGCCCATTTCAGTGTCAACCGAAAGGACTCCACACTGCAATAAATATGAGAAATCTTGATTATAGTTTCTCAGAAATACTATGGCTTAAAGTAAATCCAGTATTTAAGAGCTCTACATTAGATTCTCCTTCCTGCCATAATGTGTCTGTATGTGGCTGAAAGACAGTACTTTAATTCCTTTTTGTGCAATGGATTGGATGGCAAATATATAAAGTAAATTGGCCCCTGAGCCTTTGAGACACTTGGGAAACAGTCTTAGTTTTGTGGTATGAAGTACAGATAATATAGTTTAATTTGAAAAAAAACACTTTCCCATGAAAAGCTGAGCCACAAATATCCTAAGGGAAATGATCAGATGAATATTATCTGCTTGAATTTCCTCTTTTCCTGTGTGCTCTGTCTTCCAGACCAGCTTGGAGCAGACTCCAAAATTTGATAAATTCACATGAAGTCATCAGTGTCAGAGCCTCTCAGAAGAGCTTGACACAGAACACCAGGCTGTTGATATTACTGTATTGCTTTTGAAAAGGTGAAGCTGGCAACAGCTCAGCCATGTTTCAGGGGATGTGAATGTCTCTCATGTTTCATAGAGGTCATCAAAGCAAAGTATTTCTAGTACAATCTCTTTGCCATGAGTCTCTGGTTCCCTTCTCCTGAATGTGGACTTCAGCTTAGGTTTCTCCAGGACAACATTTAAAAATCATAGCCCTTGAATCTTCCAGAGTTAGTCCACTTTCTTTTTGCAGATTCTCAGATTCTTAGTTGTCACTGTTTTTGAGTCATGTCCACATGTGGATATATATTCTTCATTGTAGAGGGAAAAAATTGTTTCATTTTAGTGGTTTCACTAGACAGAAGGCCAAAGCACTCTATGGCTCTTTACTCTCAGTAAGACTTTTGTTTTTCCTTTAGCTATCTAAAATTACCCTGTAACTCTTCATTTGTTCTCTGAAAGGGAGTGTCTTGACACAAGAGATAGCTCAAACTGTATATATGCTCTTAGGGATGCTTTCTCTCCATTCATTTATGGTGCCTTTTCATTTCCTAGTACTCCCATGCTGTCAGCTTTATGGTTGATAGTTGTTGATACTATGATGTGTATTATTCCATGAATCTTTTAAATATTAATCAAAGAATTTTTTTTTCTGAAGAACACTAAGAGTTGTATATCTAGTGATTTTTGATGTTCTAAGTCATATAACACCAGCTTACAGTGCTCTTTCTTTTTCCTCTGCCCCTTTATTTTACTTTCACCACTGCCCTGCATTGAAGTTGGCCAAGGATTGCAATGTCATTGCTAAACCTTCAAAATATGTGAGAATTGAATCACAAGAATCATTTCAGACTGGAAAGGAAGTCCCAGTTTTATAAAACCTTTTCTTCTTCCAAATATCACATCACTAATTATGAGATGTAATGTGTGTTCACAGGGTGTCCTAAAAGTGCCTTGGAAGGACTGGTCACACTGGGTGAAGAGTGTTTCACTCAGGGAGGCATTTCCATCAGGCAGTTAAAGGGTGAGGGGGCCATGTCTGATGTGGCACCCCACAGCAGGCACAAACCCAGATCTCCAGTCCCAACCCAGCTCATCCCAGAGGAAATCTCCCCATACAGCTTCATAGACATCTATGCCTCCTCCTCCTCCAAACTCCAAGTCATATGTTTTACCTGCTCCATAGGTATTCCTGAGAAGTAACTATCTCTTTTTATCACCTCCCTTGCTTTATTGCTGACTTTAGAGTTATTATCCCACCTCCAGCTCCAAAGCTGAGTGCCCTATCCCAGATGGCAAAGGAGGCCGCCAGTCTCGTTGTGTTGGTAGCAGTGCTATGGCTCCACTGATCAGGAGAGATTGCAGCTGCCTGGAGGGTGACTACACACAACATATGGGATCCGGGCATGCCTTCAGAATCCTAGCAGCTTTCACATATTCCCTTCCACAAAGATCCTCAGTGAAGTTTTTGGAAGGAAGTTGAGGACAGAGGGTGATGTGTCAAGGCACTGCTGAGGTTGCTCTAGTGGCTGAAAGAACATATAATTGGCAAAATGTCACAATCCATCTGTGGTGATGCATAAAATTTCCTTTGTGCCTTCTCAGACAGTTCACAGCATCATGGGAGAGCACTCAAAGGAAGTGTTCAGCATTACTTGCAGTGGTGATAGTGCTTGGATTGGGCAGTGGCATTTTCAAGTTTTCCAATGAAACTTAAAATATCACAGCTGGCAGAATTTCCAGCATCAGTTGCTAAAACTACCATGATAAACTGAGTTTTCACTTCTCCTAACTGCACTGGATAAATTGAACTCCCTTCAGCTTGCTACATGCTGAATATTCAAGACCAGACTCCAAATGCTCTGTTTCTGTCAGAGCAGCACTGACATTAAAAAATCTCCTCACTAATATATGAAGTAGCTTCACCTTTCTGTCCTCAGCCATGCATTCTGTCTCCAAATACTGCAGCTGTGCAGTACCACAGGAACTACCAGTAGTCTTTCACCCTTGAAGTAGCTTTATGTCACTGCTAGAGGTTGTGTATCATTAAATTACACTTTGGCATTCTTTTGTGTGTGAGGACCTATGGACATGCATTATTCAAAAAAGAAAAAGCTTTTCCAAGACTTAGCTAGATTTAGCTGACTGCTTGCTCTTCTGGAAAGGAGAGAGGACTTGCATAGTAACCATGAGTCAAAGCAAGTATTCTCAGTAATGTTGTCTGATGCATTTTATTCAGCAGGCAAAACTAATACAAAACTCTGGTTAACATGAAGTCGAAGAGCATTCCTGCCATACAGCTTCTAGAATTTCTCTGTTGCCAAGGTCTGTAACATGTTTTCCACTTGGTAAATATTTGGCTGTTTGTTTGGAGATTTGGGGGAAAGGAGTTAGCTTTTTTAAAAAATACTTTTTTAAAACACTGCTTAGTCTGTGTTTAAATTCACTGAAAGTAAGTAATGCTGAAATGAAGGCAATGGAGACACATTCTGATATCATGTAAGGAAGTTCAGTTTCAGGCCACTTGAGTCCTTTCCTGAGTGTGACCTATAATATTCCTGCCTGGCAGAAGGACTCCATTAGGATATGGTGCTATTACAAGCTCCCTTTTACCTTCACTGTGATCTCACAGGGACACTCTTTTATATTCTCTCAGACTTCCATAGGAACTAATTTATCTTTGCAGAGCTTGTCCTGCTCTTTGGAAGGCAGAAGCTCTTATAATTAAAAATCTGGCTAAGAACAGTTCTGGGAAGAGATATATGCCTCTAGAATACATTTTTTTTTTTAAGTGTATAGAATATGTTTTTTTCTCCCTCACTTATCATGGTGAATAATTAATATGATCTGGGTGCACATGGCAACTTTTATTCAAAGTCTCCTATTCCAGGCAGAGGTAAGCATTCTGATGACAGAAGAAGGAATGAAACATTGAGAAGCTTAATTTGGGACAGATAAAGCTGTACAGGTCAGAGAAGATGCCACATGGGGTAAAAGCAGTTTTGGGGAAGGAAGCAGCCACTGAAAACAATGAATGGTTTCGTTTCTGAGTGTCTTTCACTAGGGAGAAAAAAAATTACAAGCAAAATGCTGAGTGAGATTAGAGCAGTCCTCAGGTCCAGGACCTAGAAGTTCAGAGCTATATGTCACTGTAGGCAGAAAGCAGTTTTATCTATCTGTACAGCACAGCTAGCTCTCTGTACGTGAGCTGGGTACTTCAGGTACAGCCAGGCATCCTACAAGTGCCTGAGTTTATTCCTTTCCACATGCAGGAACATCATTTTGACAATGGAACTTAGAAATTAAACCATAAAATGTATTTGTTGAAATGCAGAAATGAGCTTTCCCCAAATTATATAAATTGCAAATGAGCATGAAGGGAAGCTGATTTTCTACATGACTGAATATCCAGCTTCAGATAGACTAAAGATGAGGCTTTTTCAGGGTAATGGGATCCTGACTGAAGCCTGTGGTTCATGAACACTGTGGTGAACCTTACGGTTCATATGGCCTTGTTGTCTATGAATCAGCATGTTACAATCTGCCAGGCTTTTTTGTTTGGATGTTTTTTAAAGTCATGGCAACAATAATGCATCTAGTTAGCTTTTACATCTAACACAGCTTCCTAATCAAAAAAGCAAAAAACTTGTGTCCTCTACCAAGGGTTTGCACAAAGATGAAACATGCCAACAAAGTAGGTAAGCAGATGCTTTCACTGAAGTCCCAAGGCCATGGAAGGATTATCTCTCTCTACCTAAGTCAAACACACTGCAGTGAAATAGAGGTTTTTCATAAAGATACAGAAGTGTAAACTAAAGGCTTCTCTCATATGCAAAGAGCCTAAGAGCAAAGCTAACTTTGCTCCATTCCCTGAACAAGGGTCCCTTGAGAATAAGTTCCTACAGTACTAAAATAAAATTCTTTGGGCTCCTTCCATGGTAATCGTGACAGCTGGAACCAAATATCCCCTGTAGTACTCTACTATCTGGTAAAACAGGTGAACTGTGTGTTGGGAGTGATCCTTGCCTTATACTATCTCCCACACAATGCTTGGGAGCTGTGAGAAAAAGTGAAAATCAGTCAATGCCAAATACATTCCAGAGACCCTTCTAGTGTTTAAGAGTAAATATGATTTCAGTTCCCATGACTGTGGGCGCTCCTCAATGTCATTTCACTTTCTAGAAGAGAGGTCTGTTGTGAGTTCATTTTTTATGACCTATAAATATATATTTTTAAGAGAAGCTGGTGTTACACACAACATTTACAGTGAAATTTGGAACATGTTTTTTTTCCTTCCTGGCTATTTAAATGGTTTATACTGTCTCCAATGCCCAGCTCTTAGGCTGAACTCTTTTGAAAGTGCAAACAGATGTAGAAACAGAGGTAGATGTTTTTGTTAGCAAACAGGCTACCACTTCTGTAATGCCAGACAGTTTTTGAAAGGAATTTTATACTGCTCATGATTAAATGAGTGGATATACACACTGGAATAGCTTCTTTTTCCTAACAAAGCTAATCCATGGATCACTTTCAGATGATTATGTTTATTTTTTTTAAGACTGTTTTGACTTCCTTGAAGATCTGCTTTAAAAAAGAACTAGGATTAAGTACAATTAAGAGCTCATCTAACATTCCCTAGTAGTAGGTATCAGGAAAACAAATGAACCTTGAGAAAAGCTAAAGATGAATTGTAGTGAAATACATGCTTTATCCATTAGATTCACAGCCTTCCCGTAGGAATGTACATATGTTAAAGTAGTCTCAGGAGGGCTGTTGTTCCTTGCTACCAGCAACATCATGCTGTGAATTACAAATAAAAACATACATGGCTCACATAGGGCTGTTGTACATAAAATATCAATCTGTCTTTGGACACACTTAGAAAAAAATACCATTCCAATCATTTCACTAAGGCCAGTATACAAACCAGGGGATTATTTGGAAATAGTAAAAAGAATACAACTGAAATTATTAAATTTGGTTTGATCCAGCTCATCCAGTACTGCTCACCTTATTTTATGGTAGAACTTCTGATAAAGATCAGAATAGTTCATTTTAATTAAAATAAATAGATCCATGTATCTAGAGGAACTGCATTATTTGTAATTCTGAAGAGCTGCCAATTCTACTAGACTAGGTTTATAACTGCAGTAATCAGAAACCCATTAATGTTAGGTGATCATCCCTTTAAAAAACTCGGGTTTGGCCCTCTCTGTGGAAATCACACCAATTTGGGTAAATTCAGGTAAGTCCAAATGCTCCAAGTCTAGCATAGATACCAGACTGATTCTGGGCTGGTAGCCAACTATCACCTTTAGTATGGTGCAAAAAAGTACCATTTTATTTTGAGATCAGACAAAAGAGTGGTCCACAAACCCCTTAGGCATGTGGTAAATGTCTAAAGCATTCATACAAGTACTACAAGGGGAGAAAGTCTTCTGTCAGATGACTTAAAATCATTAGGTTACAGTCTGATAGTCAAAAAACCTCTCTGCTAGTCTTTCTAAGCAGTGAGAACTTCCTGTTCCCCCTGTTCCCTCCATGTTTCACTGGGTCAAAAAAGGGACAAATGTCACAGTAATAGAGTTTTTGACACCCATGCATATATAGATGTATGTAATACAATGACAGCTTTGGCCATAGAGCGCTAACAGGTGGGGTGCAAATATTGTAGTAGAATAAATCTCATTGGTAAATTGTGAGCATGTGTGCAGTTGTGGGCAGGATTGAAGCCAAAGTTAGGAAAAAAGCACAATTTCAGTGATCTTGCTGTGTCTGCTCATAGTATAATGACAAAAGCAATTTAGACCATGGAAGTTAAGGGGTTTTATTGACGAGGTAGATCATGTTGTACTGTTCCCATGTGGTCCTTCCTGTAAGCACACCATCAGGTGGCTAACCCAGCCAGCAGCAAGTGTAACTCAGATGGATTTAATGAGATATGTTTAATAAGTACATTCACAATCAAGTTCAGCACACAGGATTTTTTTTGTTTTCCCCAGGCTTCTGACAAAGCCTGTGACCAGCTGTGAAAGTTAATTGTATGTTATGCTGTAACAGTCTGGGGCTGGCAGTGAACCTTTATCCTATGGTATATTTTTGTCCCTTGGCAGAACACAGAAAGAAGGAAGGACGGTTGAATCTCATTTTCCCCTGGTTTGACAAATAATTAGCATGGCAATTTGTTGGGACGTATTTTTATGTTGCAGTGAGTTCTAGATGTGCTCTTTTAAAATTTTGTGTTTTTGCACAAAGTGGAACACAGACTCTCAAGGGTTCATTTTTGTTTAGCACAGGTAAATCCTGCAATAGTTCTTGCCTAGTTTGCCACTGCAGTAAACACTGAAGGAAATTTTATGTATTCTTTTATAGCCTTAAAAGGTTTTGTTTTTCTCATCCAGGACATTGCTTGGTGTTTTTTTCTGCTTTGCCTTCTCACATCTTACCAACCCTTTATTAATAATACTTTACCATCCCTTTATTAATACCACTGTGATACCCATCTACTCCAGTTGCATGGCTCGTGGTATTTGCATTCTATGCTGCCCTATTTGGCTTTTACTAATTGAGTTATTTGAAATCATAGCAGCCATTTTGAGTGGTCTGTTCCAACAGCAATTATGAAAATAAAACTACTTATATCAGTCAGATGATTTTCGAGTCTCCTTTTCTTCAGCTTCATGAGAAGTCTCTGCTGCATCTTCCTGGGGACTACACAATTGCATCAAAATCAGAGAGCAGCTAATTTTTTTTTCTGAAGTTTATATTAAGAATGTGCTTGGGTACTCCTTATCTCATGGTGGGTTATGGGTTTCTTTCTTTGCTCCTGCAAACTCACAGACTGGATGTCTTGCCAGAATGAGTGGCAGTGAGTGAATGGAGTGGATGGAATTTGCATATATAGCAGGATTCATATATAGCATATATAGCAGGATTCATTTCCTTGTGTTCCAGAAGCATCTCTTTTTTCTTTCATCAAATCAACATTTTATGATCAAACAGCAGAACAACATAATCTTCTTTTCCTGCTTGCCAACATTCCTAAGAGATCAATTTTTTTGTGAATGAAAGTTAAATGTTTGCAAAATAATAATTACTAGTGTGTGATTTGAAAGTTAAACAATAATTGAATTGCATGCCCTTAAGTGAAGAATTTTAAGAGATTTTCTTCTGAGGGTCTCTATTTTAATCTGCCTCCGATAGATTATTTAGGTATCAGCTGAGGGGCTTTACAAAAATTATGTTCAAAGTTATTAAAGGCAGAATAAAATCAGCTTTCCCAAATTCATAGTCGCATGATTTATAATACAATAGAATCATAGATTTTTTTAGGTTGGAAAAGACCTTTAAGATAATTGAGTGTACCCATTAACATATTATTGACACCACTTAAACATGTCCTATGTACCACATCAACACATATTTTAAATATCCCTAGGGACGGTAACTCCACCACTTCCCTGTGAAGTGTGTTCCATTGTCTGACCATCCCTTTGGTAAAGAGGTTTTTCTTAATATCCAATCTAAACCTCCCCTTACACAACTTGAGGCCATTCATGTTACTTCATCATTACCTGGGAGAAGAGGCTGACCCTCACCTGGCTACAACCTCCTCTCAGGAAGTTGTAGAATGTGATAATGTACCCTTTGAGTCTCCTTTTCTCCAGGCTAAACAACTCCAGATCCCTCAGCTGCTCCTCGTAAGATCTGTGCTCCAGACCCTTCACCAGTTTGTTTTGTTGCCCTTCTTTGGTCACATTTTTGTCAGTCTCAAGAAAAAATCCCAGCAGACTTTCTGGTTGCATTTTGAACCTAAGCAGAACAGTCATCAGTTTGATCTAAAGTGGCTCCTCTTAGATTGATTCGTCGCTTGTTTGTCTGGCTTTAGCTCTTCTGTCTGCTTGGCCTCTGCAAACCTGTTTGAGCTGTGCTCTTGTTCTTGCTCTGGGCAGAACTAGAGCTGAGCTCAGGCATTCCATGCAAAAGATGTGGCTCCTTGGTGTAGCTTGGTTTCCAAACATGTTTAATTAAGCAAGTGAGGCTTTAGGAATAAAAAGGAGAAGGCACCTGGGAGAAGCAGGAGCTCTGCCTGGAAGTGACAGAAGTTTATAGGGTGTGGAGACTTCAGTTCAAATTGGCCCCTACAGCATGAAAATAGATGCATTGGGCTGGCATCACCAGCACTGTGGGCACATTGGTACCTCCTCTGCAGTCCAAGTCCTGCAGGTAATTCTACTGTGCTCTCAGGTGTAAACCTGCTGTAGCATGGGACCTGCTTGTTAGGCAAATGACTTGCTGCTGATAAGGGGATGCTCTATGGCTGCAGGCTTCTAGACTGGGAAAGTAATTCATCTTCAGCTGCAGTTGAGGTTAATAAAAATCAGGCCTAATCAGGGTGATAAATTACTCATTTAAAAGTTACACTGGTAGTCTAGTCCTAATGAACTTTAGCAATTTCCATCCACTGTGATGCTGCTACTTTCCTATAGGAGGCTGATAGAAAGATAACACTGCATTTGGGGAAATCATCCTCTCACAGTAATTCAAATGCAACACTTCACCACAGATACCTTTTAGTATTTTCAAATAATAAATGTTATTGGATTGTGCATTTCCTGTGACTGGTTTCACTTCTGCCAGTTGGCATTCCCTCAATTCTTCTCTGAGCACATCCATCCCCAGCTGTGTCCTGGTATGTATGTACTTAACATATTTTCCCTTTTTCCTGTGTGTTCCTTTTTTGCTGTTATGTTTGCAGTTGATCATTTCCCAGATTCCCTCCCAGAAGCCTCTTGTTGATCAGCTTCTGCTGTCCCTTCCTGACAATGACTTGTTCAGCCCACGTTCTGCATTCTGTAGATCTGCTCTGTGGAAGTGCAAATTCTTCTTTGGCATTGCAGGAGATACCTTGAAATGATCATTATCTCCACTGGGTAGGGATCAAGCACTTTACAGAACTGCTTATCCTTGATGTCCACCTGGAAGCTTTGACTAACATAAGGCATGCTCAAATTCTTGTAGATAGAGTGAGGTTTTGCAAAATCACACCTGCACTGGCTGAGGACATAACCTCAATCTAGGTTCAACCTGCACACCTGATTGCCTCAGCTTCTTAGTCATAAAGTAGAACTCCAATGCTTAGCATGTAGTTTGGAATAAATTCCTTCAAAATTATGAACTGATATAAAGTGTTAAGGAGTTTTTATGGTCATGAAGTATTTAATCTCCAAATTAGCTTTAGAAACAACTCTGAGCTAAGCAGAAACTGAAAAAAAAGAGGCCTCTTGGAAATTCTGCTGTTTAAATCGCGTGAAATACATAAGTACCATCAAGAAATTACAGAAATGTTGTTTGACATAATAGCACTATTGATGACTGTAGTAGACACCCAAAGGATAAACCACAAAGTGGTTTGTTAAAAATTGAAACATCAAGGAGAAAAAGAATCATCCATCTTATTTCCTAATGAGGTCTTCCAAATAGAACCCTACATGACCTTTACTCAGTAGGTACCTAACCTGTAAAATGTATTTGTACATTCAGTGACCACAATACTGTATAAATATTATAAATGAGCAAATGTTATGGTGTATACCATAGAAAGATGCATTTCCTCCGTTTATTTCCTACTACTAAATCTTTTCACAAAATTGAAGTTCCAGAATGAAAGGTCAAATACTATAAAATAAAGATTAAATACTCCAAAAGATTTTTCTCTAGAGTTACAGCTTCAGAGTGGGTTTCTTATAAATTCCATAGATGGAATGATTTTTATTTTGCTGTTCTGCTTCCTGTATTAAATGAGGGAAGAAGAGGAGTCACCATAACAACTGTTCTATCACCAAGAAAAGCAGCATTTTCTTAGAGCAGTACATCTATCATATAAATAGATCTATAGATATATATTTGGGATGTGTTGTCTAAGATTGACAGCAATTACATCACTGTTGACACAATTAAATGAAGAAGCACACCAACATCCTGTGTCCTAGCACCCACAGAGCCATAAATCCTCCTTTTTATTTTCCTCTCCTTATATGCATTTAACCAGGTATATTCAGCAATATTTCTACATGGCACCACATAGTTCTAATGTTTCTATTTTTTCCTAGTGGAAAACATATAAAAATATATTACCTGGCACTGACAAACTTCAGCAGAGAGCAGGATCAGTTTCTTTTTTTCCAAGTGGACCTGGACTGCTCGGGCTATTTGCTTACATGGAGAAGCTGTCCTACTGACCATGGCACTGGAGGTATGTGAGCAGTCTCAGAGGATGTCAAGGCCTGGAGCTTTGATGTAATGTTAATGTTTGATATCACTACTGAGCTTCCTGTGTTAAAAGTGTCTTTACCTCATTATCAACATCAGTTCTTTCTTCCCATTATAAAGAAAACAACATTTGATACAAACGAGAAAGCAATCAAATCACAGTTGGAGTATTCCCTAGTTCATTCTAAAGTTTAAGTGTAGCTGGATAAAATAATTACAACACAGCAGTGTTGGTAAACAAAACTAATTTACATATAATATCTCACTCCATGCATCCAAAGAGCTCTCTTAATCCCAGGTGGCATTTTCAGTCACAAGATTATGCATGTAATAGCAATAGACCTTTTTATCCCTCAAGTCTTTGGTTTAGCCTCTGGAGGCAGATAATATCTCATAGCTTGTCAGTGTGACAATGAAAATGCTCTAATCAAACACTCCTGTGGACCATTATAGCACATAATAACAGAGGCTTTTGATGGCTTTATCAGACATGCATTGGAAGGTTCCCTTTCTAAAGACAAACACATTATTTTGTTTTTATGCAAGGCTTTGGGATATACATACATTAAAAAGGATAGAAACTGAGAGATAAAATGGAGGGACAAAACTATTATGTCTCCAGTGACACAGAAAATGGGGTTTATAATATATTATGTTTAAATTGAAATGCTCTCATCACTGATTCCCAGGGTTTTTAGCACGATTTCCAGGGTCTGCCCTGGGAGCTGGTAGTGTGCAAAAATCTGCAAATTGTATTATAACCTTTGAAGTTTAAAAGCTGTCCAGAACTGCCTCACTTCAGGGGTGATTTTGTCAGGACTTGAAGGAATGAAATCAATCCAGCATGGAGGAAGCCGGTGAGCCAGACCCCTGCAAGGAAAGCCTGAGGGACCACACGGAGCAGTGTGGGTCACTTTCAAGCCATCCTATGGAAGAAATAAGTGGGGGTGTATGTGTTAGATTGTCTAGCTGAGCTGTCTCTACCTGGAGAGGGGATCTGGTGAGTTCCTGCAGTCTCTGATAATCTGTCACGGACATGAGCAGATTTCCATGTGTACATTTGTACATGCTACAATTTTGTTTACAGGTGAAAGTAGCAGAAGGTGGACTGTGCTGTGCACACTGCTGGGGTGTGGAAGAGCACAAACAATTTTCCAAATGAGTGAAATTATGTCAGGTTGTTGTTAAGCCTTTGGAAGACCCTGTCCTTACTATTTTAAAGGACTTCTTAAAATACATGTGTCTTTCCAGTCTCTTTATTGTTCCTCAAGCAACTTGTCTGTATTTTCCTATATAATAAAATGGTGCTGTAGTTCTTTAATCTTATGATATAATAATATATTTTAGGATGATCAATACACTCTTGTTTTTTAGTACCTCTTTGGTTTCTCAGAGAGTAGTTGAGGTTAGATGGGACCTCTGGAGATTGTCAAATCCAAACCCTTTGCTTAAATGTGATCAGCTACAGCAAGTTCCCAAGGTGGTTTTGGATTGTACTTTGGATCTTTCCAAAGATGGCAGCTTCACAGCCTCTCCCTGCAATAGTTTGGCTATAAGCATCCAATTCATTTCAGCTTGTCTTCCTGTACTAAAGTATAGCTTTTCCTACACTGCCAAGTGATGATTTTTTTTTAAAATCTGCTCATAAAAATATTACAGACAATAATTGTTTCCAGCTCCACAGCACATGGTTGGTTTATTAAGAGTCAGAGATAACCACTTGCCAGAGACTGGGTAGCAGTGTTCTTGTTTCAGTCCAGTTTGCTAGCCAACTTTCCCAGAGTGCAACTACAACGCAAGCATGTCTGCAAAGAAGATGAGCAGCAATACTGTGAAACTCTGGCATGTATTGAAGTATCTTACACTTACCTGAGAATTCCACTTCTAAATATGTCACAAGAGACCAGGTTAATGCTGCAGAATGGGTGAACCTGCTTTGAAATCTTGCAGGCAATGGGCAAATGGTACTTCATTTAAACGATGCAAGCTTAGCATGCAGATAGTTTCAATAAATCCCTTTAAGGCAGCATAGATAATTTTTTTAGCAACTCATTTAACATAAGTCCTCATAAATAATTTCTTCACATTACACACTATCTCAAAGACTATATGCCATCTGAGCAGATATCAAAATTCTGGGACTGAGCCTACCAGCTGGTGCAGCTGTGGAGGCAATGACAAACTTGGTGTCACAGCGAAGATGCCAGACAATACATTTAGTTAGCATGCCCAGCAGCTGGATTAATTCACAATTAAACCATCTCTTAGGAATCTATTCACCTTTTCCTCTGAGTGAGGTGTAGGTATTATAAGCTGGGAAAGAAAAGTGAAGGCTTCAACAAGTACAAATGAAATCTTGAATAGTTTAATTCAATAGGGAAGGTGTTATTCATTCCATTCACATAAGGCAATATTCACAGTGTAATGAAAACAGTAATAATAAGCCATTGTATTCAACAGGACAAGCTAGTCAAGAAAATACTCTCTTTATATCATATTTTGACACTTTTGGAAACATAAATTGGTTATGATTAACTCTAGAAGTGTTGCCTTGTCTTTTGCAAAACAGATGAGTGGATTTAGGAATGCATCCAGCAAAAAGGCAGCCAAGAGTTTTGTTACTGCCAACAAATGCTCCACAATTTCCTCCACATCACTCTCACACTTGACCTCACCTCTGAACTGCCACGATGTCTTGTGCTCCGCCTGCCTCATCGTTGTTTCAGGTTTTTTACTTGCCAGACACTCTCTAGGTTTATTAGATTTTGTTTTCTTGTTTCTGAAACATTAACAAGTGTTGTCCAGGGATGACATTAAAACCAGCAGACTGATTTCTGTGTCAGTGCAAAACAGAGCTGTGCCTCCTGGCACAGCAGGCAGGAGTGGGCTTGCAGAGGCAGACTGTGACAAGACCTGCTCCATGCACTGCTCTGCCTGCAGCTCAGTGCTGTGGTTGGGATGAACCCACAGCAAGGTCTCCTGAAACCAAACAATGCCTCAAAGAAGTTAAAAGCAGAGGGAATTGACTAGCTAGCTTTTTATTTTGTTTTGTTTTGTTTGGTTTTTTTTAACGATTAAAAGTGTAAGGCTAATACTACAACCAAAATAGAGAAACCCAATACTCTGACTTCTTTAATCATGACTCTGGCAGAACATGAAGACAAAAACTCACAGTTTGGCTTGTTGTCACATATTTCTCTCTTTAAATAAAGAATCATCTCTAAACCCTGTATCAGCTTTGAGCACAGACAGTGATGCTCTTGGAAGGATCCCTTCTCCAATGACACCATTTCTTCAGCACTTGTGGCTTATTTTTATTGCCACCACAGATGCCCGTCTTCAATTTTTTCCATTCTTTTATTTACCATTATCACAAATAAATATGCTCTAAATATTCTTCAACATGTTTTTGTTCCCTGCCCATGAATTATTCCAATATAAAATACCAATTCTAAATCCTAATGTTTCCTATCCAACCGCACAAGAAATCTAAATTATTCACATTCACCTCTGCTAATGTGATCTATGCAAAGGGAATAAAAGTTATAAAGTTTTTTGATTTTTCACCAACTATGATTGCTTCAATTCTGTCAATAACACTTTCTTCTCCAAGATAGACAATCTGATTTTTTCATGGCAATCTGTGATTAATCATCTTTCTGCTCATGCCAACATGGTCTACAGGACATTTTTCACTATGAGTTTCTAACATCTCAAGCTGGGGGCTAATTTTAAAATAATTTTTTAAAAATATTCTTTTAAAAATAACTCATATGTAGGAAACCCTAATATAATAGATTTGATAGAGACAAACATGTAAGGATGAAAAGGACAATTATGTTAAGAGCACTTGCTTTTGTAGATTTTGTCAGCATCTGTGTTTCCCAGGGAAATGCTACTGGTTTAAGTGCAGGAATTCATCATTTTTTCAAATATCTGTGATAAATATGACTATTGACACTTTAGGCATATGTACTACCAAACCCAAAGGAGCTATTTTTGTTCTGAAGTAGACCATGCAACCAGTAAAATTTCATGGCTTCTAGTCATTAATTCATTTTTCACCTTCTCCTTCAGGGACAACAAATATAGCCTTTTTACCAAGAGGAGCAGCCTTTCCTTGGTGTGACAGATAAAGAATTTAATCATTTGCCTTAGGCTTTGTAAAACATTCTTTTCTGCTGCGTTGACAAAGAAATGTCGTTCAGGTCCCCAGAGCACTAATTTTATTTTACTTATTTGTAAGGAATGACAATAGAAATTACTGGTTTTTAAACCAAAACATCAACTTAAGCAAATAAACTACTCTTGTGTCATTGGGAGAGGAACTATTTCCAGAATGCCTGCATGTCAACAGATGAGAAGGGGACAGAAATGAAAGTAACAGGGCCTGGTAATTTTCTCATTGAAAAGGTCAAATCCATAATTCGCTCACTACAGAGAAATACTTGCACTTCTCGAAGCTGGAATGGGCACCCAGCTCCTTTAATCAGTGCTTCGTGGGCAGCAGCACGTACACCACGTGCACAGGGGGTTCTGTGAGGCTGGATCTTGCCTCAGCTCTTCTCCCAGTCTTTGCTATCCAACAATACACACAGGTAAAATTTGTTAAACATCTCTGGAATAATCATACGCAAGTGATGTATTTTGATTCCCAAATGAGAAATATGAGCTACCCCACTGGCCTGCTGAGGAGGCTGGCACTGAATCAGACCTCATGGCCAGTTGTGCTCCTCCCAAGCCTTTTCCTCCTTCCCCCCTCCTGCAGTGGTGCTTGGAGGCAAGGTAGAGTTTGCCAGCTTATCAGGTGTTTGAATGTCTTACACCTGTGTATTGCAAACTTGCGCAAAATACAGCATAAGTGCACAAATACTGAGCTCCATCTTCAGTCTCAGTTGAGTTTCCTGTGAGAAAGATCCTTTCACTTGTCTGTTTCTGTGGTTATTTAGGATGAAAGTGTTCACTGGGTGGGAGGGAGGCAGAGCTGCTTCAAAAGGCACAAAGTTACTCCTTTGGGAGCCTGAAATAGCCTCTAAAGAGAACAACAGATCTTATGCAAGCAGGCTCTGGGCTAAGGGTCAGGCATAAACCATAGCTTTAGACCAAACCAGAACACTGAGTCGGACCATGGCCAGTTCCAGGAAAAACATTGGCAACAAATGTAGACCTGAGCGTCACAGCTCAGAGCCTATCTGAAGGCATGCTTCGGTCCCTATTCCTTGTTTCATTCTGAGCAGGCAGGATATAGGCAAGGGGCTGCAGGCTGCTGCTGAGCACCCTGGGTCATCTTCTGGTAGAGGGATGGTGGCAGCAGTGGGGGCACTTCATGCACAGGGCCCTGCTAATTTGTAAATGCAAATGCAGGGATACCACTTCTGGGATGGGGAGCCCTTGACCCAGAGATTGCTGGAGACAATAATGAAGTGCCACAGGAGGTATTGCTGTCTTTGCTTTGGTCCTGTACCCTCCCAACCCATCTGCTACAAGTTGCTTCTGGAAATTAGAGTCTGAACCAGGTGAAGCTTTTGGCTCCTTTGGTATGGCCAATCTTAAAGGCTGAAACACAAAGGCATCATTTAATATATAAATGCTAAAGATCAGCACTGGCATTACAAAGAAGATAAGCCAGAGCCAAATGCACAGGCTGTGAAACATCCTTTTGCACTGCTTTTATGGGGTCTTGGGGGATTCTGTATCTCAGAAGTTGCTCCTCTGCCAGCCTTTCTTGGTGGCCTCCTTGCCATGAGAATTGAGAGCGAGCTGTGCTCTGGTTGTCTATAACTGTACCAGGCCCTGGTGGGAGCCCTGGTGGGAGCCCTGGTGGGAGCCCTGGCCAACCAGAAAAGGTTTAGGGCTCAGCTCAGTACTGTCTCCTGCCCCCAGAGTGTTCTCACAGGAGCACTGCTCCCAGAAAAGTAAGATGGGATGCATTCTCACACAATCTGATTTTCCCAAGGAGCTACAATCTCCTCAGCAATGTGAATTAGTGTGGTAAGAGGGATGGTGCAGGTGGACAAACACTTCTGTCATTTAAAGTGCAGTTGAAATTCTTTGGAGGACAGTAACAGCTCTTTCTTTTTCACTTTAGAAAGATGAGATACCATTTAGAAGCTGATAGGTCTCAGAACAGCAAACTGGTTGGGATATTCTTTACCAAAAGTGTTGTAAGTTAAGCTAGTCCTTATTTATACCAGCAGAAGATTTTAACTAAGGTGGAAGCTTTGGGGCTAACCTCAACATCCAGATCCAATTTGTTAAACAGTGATAGTGATGCCTCTGTCCAAATGCAGTTTCAGATCTCCAGATGAAGAGTGTTATGAAAGAGGATGGTGCTGCACAGACATTATATTAATTATTGCATACTCATGACTGTGTCTACCATTTGTGGAAGTCCAGAGAACTGCCTCAGGGAAGGAAGAATGAGAAGGAAGGAAGGAACTGCCTCGGGAGAAAGAATTGCTGTGTTTGTAGCACAGCAAAACTGAAAAATAAAGTTCCAGGAGAGTCATCCTCAGCAAACCATTTTCTGAGATTACAGCTGAAGTAACAGCAACAATTGGTAAACAGGCATTAATCAAGCCAGCAGATTTCCCTTAGTGAGAGTAATTAGCTACTCTGCCAGCTCCCAGTCTGCTCTGGAGGGTTGATTGGCTGGTAGAAAATTTTCATGGCAGACATATGAATGTACACACCCGTACACAGATCCTGACCAGATTATAAATTAGCTTTACTGTGGAAGCTTCCATGCATAAATGCTATTTTGAGAAAGAGAAGTGCTCTGTACAAAGCCACTTCGTGTGATGTCTCAGTTCCATGGATGGCAGTGGGACATTTTCCATTTATTTTTATGAAGCTGGGATTTTACCGTCAGTGCTGCTCACATGTATTCTCTCTCCACAAACAGAATCTTCAGGGAGTTTTGAACATCTGTCAGACTGAAGTGGCAGAAGGAGATGGGCTGGTCTCTGTGCAGTGAACATATTTTGGAATCCAATAATGGATTCAGCTAAAGCATGAATTACCCTGACAGCAGATACACTTGGGTAACTACAATAGAAACAAGGGCTAACTAACTCTAATTTTTGAGTCTAATCTGCTGCCCACCTGTAGCACAGGAGAAAACTCAAGGGAGTACACTTCCTCCATAAATGAAGTTAGTCATAGATACCTTTACTTGACTAATCCCTCAGTTTATTCCATCCTAAAGCATACTCCTATGCTAAACTGCAACTGATGAGTCCATTTAATAGAGTGAATTGGAAGCCTGGGACTAAATAATCATGGAAGCATAAAAAGTAAGATAAAAGAGAATGAAAAGACAAATATTTACCTTCTGCGGGGTACATTCACAAAGAATAATGCTTCTGAAAAGCAAGTAACAATTCTGAGTTCTCAAGCAAGTTGATGAAAGAGAGGTCATATTTCAAGATGTCTGATGCTGAGTGCTCAGGAATGCTGCCTCTGGGATCTGACAAGTGAGGAATTCAAAATTGTTAGTCACCCAACAGAAATATTGGCTGATATTCTTGGATTTGGTAACATTCCAAATTTTCAAACCTTCAGCTGGGTTTATTTTTTAAACAGTTGCTTTTCAGTTCAAGTGTTCCTCTTCTAATTTCTTGTTCTCCTGCTCTTTTTGGCTTCTTTCATTAAAGAAAAAGATAAATAGTAGAGTTGGGGAAGCTCATTTCACATGCAAGAAAACAGTTTTTTTCAGCAACTTTTGCATGTTTCTCTCTTCCTTTTGCTACTGCTGTTGTCTAAGTGCTGGTATGAGCAGCCCATGTAGCTGGAGGAGGTGTGTACGGTGCAGTCTCTGAGATTACAAATCTCTGAGATTGCACAAGATTACAAAGGCAGCACATAACTGTATGGAGGTGCCTGATTGTAGAGAGCCAGTAATATACAAAATGCTATTTCCCAGCTGTTCCTTTCATGTATCAAAGAGTTTACAATTAAATTACTCAAATCCAAGGCCATGCAAGTCTTCTACCTCTCTTCTAGTCAGCAGCTTCTATATGTATGTGAGTCAGACAGTAAAGCTGAAGTCAAAGGTCTAAGTCTTGCAAAACAAAGCTATTCAAGGATGTTAAATCTTCACAAGACTGAAACATGACTGGAAAACCAAATGGATAATAGAGTCTGTGTTAACCAGTAATTTCTGCTGGAAGGATTTGTAACTCATCAAAGTAGAGGAAATCATCTGCATTAGTGTTTTATACAAACTATTAGGCATGTCTGAGCTTTCAATTAAGTAGACTAGAAGAATCAAGTGGTGATTTCATTAGAATCTTTCATTTGTTTTTTACCTTAAGGGTAGATGTATAATTTGTGGGTTTTTTATTTACAATCAAAAGTAAGAAATTGAAACTACTTCTAGCTACTTCCTTGTGAAAAGCAAATATTGCATAGCAAGCCCTGCCTCCTTCAATATTTGTACAGATTGGCAAAGCAGGGATTTACATGTCTAGCACTGCAGATGTGTATATACAATATGCATATACATTTTCTATCCTGTAAAAGCATGAAGAGAAGGAAGGCTTTCTGGGATATGTCAGAATCACTAAGAGGACCAATTGATCCAGAATTTGAGACAATTGTTTGTGGCACAATGTTGTGCTGTGAGAGATGCCAAATCCAGCCCTGCATAAACCTCTTGCATTACCAGCCACGTTTAAGGGCATTGTGCCAAATGTAAAGATGCAGGACCAGTTTCTGCAGGGCTCATCTGGCTGTTTGGCTGCTCCAGACTGAACTTAATGAGACATTTGTTCAGTTTAGAGATCTTCACTTCTGGCTGCTTGAATATTGTTCACTTTATAGTACCACAATGTAAACAGAAGGACAGCATCTTGCTTTTTCTCTATGCATCTCTCCTACAGCATCAAGACTGGGACATCTACTGCGAATGATCAAGGTGTGCATGAACTTTTCTTCCCCAGAAAAACTCTAAATTCTGCTTTACTACTTCCATTAGCTATTGGTAAAAAATGCTGTTACTGTCCCATCTGACTATTTGCAAAATAGTGACATTGCTTGTCGTAGAATAAATATAAGTCCACATTTGGAGATGAGGAGCAAGTTCAGATGCTTGGTTTTGTATTATTGAAGCACTATTTGTTTGGAGGAATCAATATTTTTTGTTAGATCAGCTGATGAAAGTGGGGAAAAACTATGTACTTGAAAATATAAAAAATTAGCCTTTCTGCTCAGCGTAGACATTATTTGTGTCAGTCTGGAACCCCAGTTTACAAATAGTCTGTGAGCTAACTGTAGTCTTTGTGTTCTTTCTGCATGTATAGATAAGAGCTTGGCTTGTTTGTGCATAAATGTGTCCACATGGAACAGACGCTCTTAAAATCAGAGAGGAAAAATAATGGAAACAGTGAATACACTAACCTTTAAATTTCTCATGTGAAAACAATTAACACTTTATTTTATATTACTTTATTAGGAGGTAATAAAGTAATAAAACTCTAAAACTCTAGGGCTTTTCTAATAACTCTGCTAGCTATAACACTGCTGATAACAAGACACATCTGCTGATTATGCTGTTTTGAGTGCTCCCTCCTTTCACCTCTTGGTCCCCTCCACACTCTCATCCTGGCATCTGTAATTAACTGTGGCCCTCAATAATAACCAGCATCTCCCAAGCCTATCTTCTTGCAGGGTTTCAGTAGCAGTATCCATTTCGGGGCCTCAAATCAAGTAATGAAGGAAACTCGTCCTGTTCATATAAAAAGTACAGATAATTACTAGGCACAGAGAAAGGAGGAGAAAGATCAGAAGAAATTAAAAGACAAACACTCAAAAAATTAAAGAATAGCCTGTGTCTAGCATCTCACTGAGGAGTGAGGAGTCTTGGGAGCATAGAAGGAGGTTTTTGGTGATGATACCCAGGCAGCAGTGACACCCTTCCCATCCAATAAATCACAGCCTGTGCCCAATGCCTCAACTATCATTGCATAAGACATGCTGCTGATTTCCAGGGAGTGAGGAATGAGAACAACCCCTACACGTGCACACCCCCTGCACAGGCACACTTGAACAGCAGGAGCATCTCCCCATAACTGCCCTGGAGGTGCTTCCTTTTAAAGAACCAGCCCATGGGACACGTGGCAGTCCCAGCTGCTGCTGTGCATGCCCCATAGGATACAGCACCTCAAGGGTCAGCTCCTGGTCACACAGAGGCCTCTCAGTAATCCACAGAGAGAAGAGGAAATGAAGGGAAGTGAGTGATAAAGCACAAACCCCATCCTAAGAGCATACATGGAGCTATGGTTTCCTGCTGCACCAGGGTACCTTCATGCAGATCCTTCCTGGCCCAAGCTTTGGGAGGTCACACAGAGGCTGAGAGAGCTGCTGTTGTTCCACAAATCGAGCTGTGCCAAATGCGTGGGGGGACCTTTGGCAGCAGATCCTTTAGCCTCGGTGGCTGCTGCTTGTCCCTGCAGCTGAGCCCTGTCTGCAGCACGGCTGGCACAGCTCGCCCAGGGCCAGGAGCCAGCACAGCAGGGCAGGGGCCAGAGCTGCTCAGGGAACTCAGCCTTTGGCAGAGACATCTGGCACCATTTCCTGCAGTTTGGGATATCTGGGGCATCAGGGCACCTTCCCGTGCTGCAGGGAAGCTAAGCTCACCTGGCTTTTGAGACCACATCAGTCTTCAGAGCTGACAGGATTAAAAATCCATAGGGTTCAGTGCAATTAATTTGGCTGCTGCCGAGCATGAATGGGAAAAATCTCATAAACTTCTGTTATTTATTGATGAACAGTCTTCATCTTCCCATTTTAACTGGACAACGCTCCCTTGGGAATTGTGGCCAACATAGATCGAGGTGTCAACAGCAGTCTGGGCTCTGTTATAGCTGCAGATGACTGTGAGTGCAATGAGAAGCACGCTCTGCCCTACTTATGCAGCAAAATCAGTCAGGCTGGGGTGTAATCCTAGGGCTGACTACACTGTTTTGATCCAACTTCCCCAAATCAGTGCCATGCAAAGAAAAGTGATGACAGTTACCGGAAAGTGGAACCATATTTCCTTTGAGGATTCCCTCCTTTCCCTAAGAAGCATGTCAATTTAATGTTACCATTAGGTCCTGTGACTAGTACATGTCAAAATGCTAGTGCTCACTCTTATCTTTCTATATCTCAGCAGAAAGCAGCTTATAGAAGTGACATTGATTCTTGTATGTGAGACAAATACTGATGTCTTGCTAGAGAGGTTTGCATTTTTCAATCAGAAAAAAAAAAATAATTAAAGGAAACTGGGTATTAAAAGGGCATTAGCAAAGTTTCCCTCTCAAGACTGACAAAAACCCCCTGAGAATACAAAGGACAACACAAGGCAAACATCTGTTCAAATAAAGGGAGTTAGAGAGCTGCCTTTTCATGCATTGAAGTAATACTCTACTCATAAAAATTAACCACTCTGTGTTTCCCCAGACTTTATACCATACTCAGTTCTTCTTAGGATTATGTTTACTGGAAAGTTTTGATTGTGTTATTTCTTTGCACTGCCAGCTAATTTATGATTCCATGTAACTTAATCACATTTTCTTCAGCCTTCTATTAACAACACAGGTCTGGGACAGATAAAAAGCCATCACTGAAAGGAATAACATACTTCCTTAACACAAACTGACATAGGAAAGCAGGCTAGGGCTCAGACAATCCCAGACATTCTCCATTAAGAGATGAGATTTTTAACAACAGATCTGTTGGACCCCACTGGATATAATGGGCCCTCATCATGGCACAACAGGTGATTATGTTCTGGAAATGTTCCAGTGCCAGCTGTGTTGCTGCATGTTATTTGTAACCTCTGTAATTGCAGCTTTTCAAAACCATTTTTATTTAGAAAGCCAGTACAGAGGAGAAAAAAACAGGCTAAAAACAACCTGTCACCATTTGTTCAGAGAAGAAAAAATCAGCATATCAAAGCCGGAATAGTAGTGGCCTGTTTTTGAATTGCTGGCTTAGACACCCTTCTTCTAACAAACCCCCAAACCTTAATGTAATCATTGTTACGTGTTTTCCCCTCTCCTCATAGTCCAGTTACTGCTCCTGCTTACAAATGAATGGATCGACAAGCATCTGCTTAATGCCTGTGAGGGCAATTCCTTCTGAAATATTAAAAGGTTGAGAAGCTAAGCCTGTCCATGAGGGCTGCTTGAGCAGTAAGTAGAGAGTCTTCTGTGCGTCTGGGGCTGAACCAAGGAGGAGTCAGAGAAAGGAGCCATCTAAATTTGCTCCCAACTAAGCTTCATGTGTTTTTTTCAATTGCACTTGTTTTTAAAGATCCTGGCACCATCAAGCTGTGCCTAGAACAAGCCTGAGCAGCCACGAGTCCACTGCCACCAGCTCTGGACTCTGCTGCTCCTCTGGTTAGGTCAGTATTGTCACACTTAGTCACCATTCGTTCGAAACCACCCAATCATTTCCCTTGCTCTGTACAGAGCAGAGCAAACTTTTGACCTCCACATAAATTCTAATTCTTTCACACTGTTCATCTTGCTTGCCTTGGAACTTAAGGAAAATTCTAGTCCTTGAATCTCTTTCCTTAGGTCACATCTGAATATAGATTTAGAAATTAGTGGGAGAGGATTACTCTGCCCCCCAAGTTACAAAAATTGCCTGCCTGTTATGCAAGTGATGGATTACTAAGGCAGTAATGTGGGTAGTTATATTCCTGGTGGAATAAATAATCTAGGCATGAATCACCTTTTCTCCATTGCTGTATATTCAGAGCAAATACTTTTATATCCATGATTTCTCAAACCATCCAAGAAGAAAAGTATATAAAAAGAAGTCACATGAGAATGGAAGGAAGTTTTAAGAGCTTTCCTAGGATTTTTAGTTGCCAGGGTAACCATTTTACTCTGTAATCAATATGTTTGGCATGTTTCTATTGCTTTGTGACTGCTCCCACAGACAACATTGACAGATGTTTGGGGAAAACACTGGAAGCGAAGACAACTACTAACTTTGGGAAAAAATGATTTGGATATGAAAAAAGGAAACAACTTATCCCCCAAATAGTCTAAAACTATATCTGATTTTCTTGAGAAATAGTGGAGCAATTTTGTTCAATAGCTTTGTAGGATTTGAGAGGATCCTTTGGAGTATATGAGTTTCAGCTCAATGCCTACCAAGTTGCACAAAAGCTACATTATAAGTTTTTCCCCATGTTAAATGCCCTACATTGTACACAGTATTCTGCATCAGTCAGTGAACAATTACCTTAGGAGTGAGCAGCTCCTAAGTTTAAAAAAAACACATAGCAAGCCCACCACCAAGCTGCTTTAGCAAAATAACTGACCAAAGTTACCTATTTAAATTTATTATTAATATGACAACACCAATATTAGCCACTGATCCAATACACATTCTCAAGAATTTCAGGCGTGTCCCTCTTTTTGCAGTGTTTTCTAAGCAAGCCTTTCAGAGTGTTTATGTAAATACAGATAAGCATTGTTCTTAATCTGAAGGCAGATATATACTGGCAAAAAGCCATGAAACTATTTCCTCAACACTTTGACAGCAAAGCAGGATGTGCCTTGTTGCTACAATTCATTAATAATTGTTGCTACAATTGTTAATAAGCCAATTAATTGGCTTATTAATAAGCTGATAAAATTATGGTTTATTCCTTTGCAGACATTTCCATCATTCATGTGTCTGCAGCTGCATGGAGCAGAAGCTTCTGACCCAGTCCCTCTCACTCATCTCCTCCTGCCCTGTTTCTTCTCTTTCTTGCAGTGGTGCATCACAATGCCTGCATCAGGTATCTGTGATGGGGCTGACCTAGGTTAAGGAGATTGCATGGCCTAAAGCCTTGTGTTTCAGAAGGAAGACAGCAAGGGAGCTTTAATACATCCTCCACTTGTCAGAACCTCCTCCTACCCCCGCATTCTGAACCCACGAGACATCAAAATGTTGGAATAACTATTTATTCAGTTCAGCCTATTTTTTATTCCAGTCTTTTTCAAACAGAGAATCTTCAAAAACTTCACAGCTCAAGATAAAATTAGAAACTGCTTTAAAGAACTTGCTGCAGAGATGGCAAGATTGCAAAAGAGGAGACATAAGGAGATATGTCAGAACAGAAAATGAAGAAAATTTTATTTCCATATCTGTATGGATGGGCATTTCCGATAGCTACAAGGCAAAGAGTAAGGGGTAAAATGGAAAAAAAATAATGAAATGAGCTATTAATTTTATTCATTGGGATTCACTTAAATTGTAAAGCATCCTTCCATTTGTTTCTGGGTGGTATTGTGCAGATTTTGTTGTGTCTGCAGATGCCCCATGTGAAATTGCTCGGTTCAATCCGTTCTTACTGAAACAATCCAAATTTTCTTTCTCTGAAAGAATATCAGAGGTCTTGGTGGTGAATTTAGTGAAAAGTGACAGACACTTCTGTCATTGATCATGCACCTGTTAACTAACTGGTGGTGTGATAAAGGCTGTTCCCCCTCCTGGGAAGTGCTGCAAGGCAATTCTGAGATACTCAAGTCAGGTGTTTTCTTCATCTGTGGCACTTGTCATCCTTCATCTTACTTTATCTTTAAATAATAACTACTATTGTTTTTGCTTTCTGTTATAATTAAGGACTTGTTTTGTGGCCATACCAGTGGGACTAGGAGCTCAAATACCATTGCCTGAGGAAAAATATACCTGTGGAGTACAAGTCTGTCATGCCAGTGTCTGTTGCTTCTGATAAAAAGGGAAACATTATTTTTGCAAAACAAAGTGTAAAGGCTCCCCATCTCTGCTGAGGAAAAAGGATGGGGCTCCATGTTCACTGTGAGCCATAGATGATGGTCTCAGTCAGCTCCCTCCAGACAGGTCAACACCGCGGCTCCTGGATCTGCCCTGAGCCCAGCATGCCACCAGCTACATGAAGCAATGGGTAATAGCATGGCTTTTGCATGGTCTGTTGCAAAATGCAACACTGCAAACTGCATTGAGACATTTGGCAATTCATCTGTGCTGTCCCTTTGGCTGTGATGCCTGAACATCAGCAGCGCGGAGCTGGCTGTTTCAGGGCTGAGTTGGATGTTCTCATGGTGTTTTCAGATGCCATCAGTGTTAGTCTTCAAGCCCTTACCAAATGATTTCTTTTTTTTTTTCTTTGACCTGTGAGAAGCTGCTTCTGCATAAAGACAAAAAGGCAAACCCCCTTTTTTGTCCTCACACTTGCAAACACAAAACCTCTGGCCCTTTTCCTCATATTTTTTTCAACTGCGTGATCCTGATGTGGAAGCCTCATCTCATTTTTTTTTTTTTTTTATATGCTTCTTCATGTTGGCAACACTGTGTAAAAGTTTGTTTTACCATCAGGAAGGAACCAGCAATGTGATGGTACCAATTTTTTTGAGTCTAACTCCACTTGCCCATTCTTATCGCAAGTATTGTAATGTGGACAGGGTACATCTTTCCCTTAGAGACACTCTTGATTTTTAATTTCTCTGCTGCACCACAGGCTTGTCTAGGCTACATATTAATTATTTAAAAATACATATTAAACCAGAGTTAGGGTTGAGAATATATACCAGTGTGTTAGGATAATAAAACCTTACAGGAATGTTATAATTATCCCATAAAGAAACATGACAATTCCAGTGACTTCAGATGAAGCATTAAAGAAATTAAATTGGGTGAGAGATAGGCAAAATGTCTCCATATAACCTTTACAAGGCTCTCTAGTGAGTTCTTGAGAATTACAAAAAAGGAAAAAAAGATCAGTTTAAAGTAAAAGATCTTCTTCATAAGAAAGCAATCATCGCTTTATGTTCCTATGTCTTATAAGAACATTATACCTAAACCAGACTAGCTGATGATGGTGTTTGAAATTTAATTAGTATTGCTGATTGCAATGTCTGGGTCAACTCTGCCTTGGTTTACAGTGCTCTTGAGAGACAGATTGCAACATACTGGAGCTCCAGTGAAGACATAAACATGGCTTTTGTTTGGACAGAGCTTTCCTAGACTTGTTGAGAGTGTGCTCTACTCTCTCTCTTCTCTTAGAAGAAATTTCATTGTTCACTCTTGACACTGTTCTGTTGTCTGCAGATGTTTTTTAATTAGTTTCAGTGTAAGTGACACCCATATGAGACCTACAAAAAGAAAAATAAAACAAAATATGATTAAATGTTAGGGAAAAGGGAGCTAAGCATAAAACACAAAGATTTCATGAGTAAAGGAAAAAAATAAATAAGCCATAGTGGGACATAAGATGGCTTGATTATTATGGTGCATTTTCATTTCCATATTGTATCTAAATTCAGTGGTATTGTGATACAGTGACTGTACAGCCAAAGTTATAATATCAAACTCAATCAGACTTCACAGGTTCCAATCTTTCCAAAGGCAGCTTGAGATGATATAGTTATCCATGCAACTGCAAAGCAACCTCTTTACACACAAAAGGTGGAGAAATGTCAACAAATACCTGTGGTGATTGCCACTAAGCTGGAATTACAGGCTGGCTGGAAGGCTGCAGTCATGCAGAAGAATGATACATGGGAAAATGGAAGGTGGCTTAATCAAAATAACTTTCTCCTGTGTGTGTGTGTTTCCGTCCATAGTGAAGTAATGAACATTGTGTTTGCCTTGAGGAGGACAAATAGGCCAATGCCAAGCTGGTTTTGATGTTGTTTTTAGGTACTTTAGGTACCAGGCAGCAATCAGCTCAGGTTTAGCTGAGCTCAGAAACCAGCTCAGTTGTAGCCACAGTTCAGTATCCAAACAGATTTTGTGTTAATTCCCCCTTGTGTATTGATTACCATCTGTTCTCACTGTTGTTTTTTCATGTTTATATTCACCCTTTATTATTCCATGCTGCAGTACTCTCACTTATTAGTAATGTCAGGATTAGTGTCTCCACAAGATGAGCACCCCACTCCTATTACCACTCTCTGGCAGTGCTGTTCCTCTGGTTCAGTCCCATTGCCATAGGCACATGTGTTGGGTATATAATTTTACTTGTTCTTCAATTAATTTTGTTCACAGATTAAAGCATCCAGTGGATTCTCTGGTTTATGTTATATATTATATTCCATTTATAATGGAATATATGCTATCCCATATGATGAAACAGGAAAAGGCTCATCTTGATGACCTGTCTGATGATTGAGTTTCTGTGTTGGTTTAACTTCTCATATCAGCTAAAACATGGCAAAGGCATGATGGGTTTTACTTGTGTGCTCCCTGTTTATGCTGTAGGTATCTATTTTGCTACAAGATTAGTCTGGGCTTCTGCACTTGAGACAGTCAGAGTCCTGACAGGGAGAGAGAGAAGGCAGCAGCAGGGAATGCTTGTGGATCCAGGACTGGGCTACTCAAGGACAGATGCTGCATCAGGGAGACTGCCATGCAGAGGGGCTGGATGCTTCTGGGCAGGGCAGGAAGCAGAGAAAGGCAGCCAGACCTCAAAGGTGACAGAAAGAAAGAGATTTCCCCAACTGTGTAAAGTTTCTTTCAATTAGGAAGTCAGTAAAAGTTTCCAGTCCATGAGCAAGACTGAAAGAAAGGACCTACTCTGAAGAACAGGGGGCTGGGATGTGGGGAGGAGAATATTTATAAGATGTTATTTTCTAATCTGTTTCAGATGCAGCTGATTCAGGTTTCCTTGGCTGCAACGACTAAACTCTAGCCTGTCTTCTAGAGAAATGGGTCTGCAGAGACTAAAACTGTTTTCATGTGCTCAGCAGAAGGTGTAAGGAGATCTACCTCACAGCTCTGCCTCACATCAGGTTGTGTCATGTTAATTTAAATAGAAGTCCTTTTTCACCTTTTCATATCTAATTCAAAGCCCCTCTGTTATGCTTTTCTTAAACAGAGCAGACAAGAGCCATCCAGGCTTTTAGCACAAAAGCAGCCCACTACTCCAGAAACCAGCATCACTCCTGGCCATTTTTTTTTTTCCTTTCTTGGTGGTTTATGCATACATCTAATTACTTAAATCATCCTCAGCTCCCTTCTGAGGACCCTCACAGAAGAGAAAGTCACTTCAATAAATCATTCTCTATTTAACAGATGAGAATTCTCTACAAAGCCAGACTTTCTATTGCAATTAATTGTTAGGGATGTTGGCCATGCAGTTTACGTCAGTCTTAGTCTATTAGCAACATCTATACTGATTCTTCATGATTTTCAGTCACAAGTGCTACTACTATAGATGCAATCTGTGCCCTTGGATATTTTAATAATCATTTTCTACAGTAGTAGCTTCATTTTTTTATAGTACCTCTCCCACATTCTTGTCACATGTAAATGTCAGTGCTGCTTCAGGGATTCAGCAGTCTTCTTCTCCTTCTCTTTCTTTGGTTTAATTTTTTGATCCAAGTGTAGTCCAGACTTTCTGTTTGTGCTCACAGCCATTGCCTTTAGGACATGACTGTTCTTTGTGCGCCTTTAAATGGGAGGTTGTTAGAGCCATCGATCAAAATGCGTGGTAAATTAAAAGTATGACTCTCCCTGCTTTTAGTTATTATTGTTTGCCACTGTCTACTTTGCCCTCAGCTATATCCCTGTACCTTTTAATCTCTGCAAGCTTCATTCTGTTCAGGTGGCACGTCACATCGTGGTGCTAATGAGCTTGCAGCTCAAACAATGACACATATGTTGCTAATATAAATGCTAAGCACTCGCGTTTGCATGCCAAGTATGTTTTGAAAAATGGGCTGATTATCATGAAGAGAATCAGGAATGTGCAGATGGCAACTCCATCCCCACCCTGCTCTCGGCGACTGACCCCTGCTCTGTTGTGCCACGAGAGTCCATTATCCCGGCACACAATGCTGATGCAGCCAGAGTGCCTTCATGCATATGTAGCATCAGAGAATATTTCCTCCAAGTGTGTCAATATCCCTGTCTCCTTGATTTCAGAGGTCACTGTGGCTCAGATAACGATTTTTATTTACAGAACATGAATGAAATTTAGAAAATCCTTGCACAGCATTATAAACTCATTGGGTTTAAAGTATTTTCTTTGTGTTGTTTTCAAAGATTGCCAAGATACTGGGCTTGGTATGAGGCTCCTGCACGTTCATAACAGGACACAGCACACTACAGATCATTTTTCATTAATGCCACAATGCATTTCTAAGACATGGCAACATATAATTCCTTCTCCAGCACAGCTGAAAAGCAGAAGGACTTGGAACATCTAATCAAGTTCTCATAGAAGAAATGTGAGATTTCCCACCTTTCCATCCTATTCTTCTGCAGATCTTTCACCTGCAGCATCCTTGCCTTTCTGGCTCACATGCTGCTCTCCTGCAACAGGTGTGTAATACCATGGCAGCACAAGCTCTCTCCCTTTCAGCACTTCTGACTTAAGTATTGTGGCTACCTAGCTCCTGTCAGATGTTTCTTTTTTCTCAGGCTTTTGTGTTATCTAAGCCTCATGTTCCAGTTTTTCCACATGATTCTGACCTCTTGTGTCTGTGAGGATGCTAAGTCCCCCTTCTCTCACTTACCACATATCTTGCTTGAAATGGTATCTTTACTTCCTCTGCCAAAATTCACTTTTCTTCTCATCTTGGCAGATTTACAATTTCAGGCTCTGAACTCCCATTTTCTTCAAAGTCCAGTGTCTTCAGTCAAAGCTGGAAACAAGAGGGGTGCACCTCCTGCCCATGGAGTTGCTCCCATCCTAGTCTGGTAGGACCCAGGAACACACCTCGGTTGTGCAGGAGCTTCCCAGAGCTGCCCTGCCCACCTGCAGCCTCCTAATATCACCTTCCCTTGCAAAATTTTTTTATTCACATTCTTTCACCCCCCACATGCTTATTATTTCTTCTTCTGTATTCAGCATGAGAATCTTCTGCACATTCTTCACCATTTAGCCCATGAGCTCCTAACTCCACGTGTTTCTCTTTCCTGTTCCCACTGCAAAGACTGGGCTAGACCTTGCCATGGCCTGGGAGAGGTCTTGGCACCAGCACAGCTTCTCCTGCCTGGAATTGGAGTGGGGCAGGTGCTGCTCTCTGGAGCTTTAATACTCCCCACCACTGGTGAAGCTGTGTTGGTGAAGACCCATCTCTCTGCTCTCTTGGGTACCAGGTGTGACTTTTTGCAGTACTGCCTATGCTGGTGGGAATGGGTGTACAAACCAGGAGAGCGTGTCCAATTTAATTTAAATTTTATACATACTCCCTATAATAATGAGATTGCAGGTACAAGCATACTAACCATTATGTTGTAGGAAAATTATATTTCCATATTTTCCCAGATGAAACATCATCCAGATTTCATCTCTTTTTTTTCTCCTGGAAAGGTCTGGAGGAGAATAATTTTTTTAATCTACTTTCAATTACTACAATTGCACAACCATAAAAACCCAGTAAGATAAAAAAACTTCTGGAAACTATTATAGAGCCACAGAAATGAACTCTTAAATTGCTGTGCTACATTTATTACCTAGCTCAGTAGGCTCTCAATGGTTTATTATAATTTTAAACTCAATAAAGGGTGCATTCCTCAAGGGGCAGAAAAGTCTTCCTACCATTATTTTATTGTTTATCAAGTTAATGCAAAATCATTTCATAATGAATACACTTCTAGTTTCTAGAATTTTTCCATTTTAAAGCAATTTTCTGGGAAAATAATTGCCAGTGGAACTGCAAATCTCTACTCTTTGTCAGTTTCATTTTATACTATAATTGTTTGGTGGTTTTCTTCCCTAGTGAGATACTGACCTGTAGAAATACTATCCAAGTTACAAGCACATTTAATTTAGATACTCCTATCACCATTTCTGTATACTCTAATTTACTGTTGGAAAGATGATGGTTGGTTGGCTGAACATTTAATTTACTAAGAAACCTGTTTACATTGTACCTCCACAATTAAATTTTTTTAATAGAATATTTCATTGGATATGAAATGAACATTTATTTCACTGAGGAATAAAGAAAGAGTTCATTTTTGTTTCATTTAAATTCTTTTTTCCCAAACCAACCTCAGTTAAGTTCTGTACTGATGACTCCATCCTTTGCAGTTTTACTTACTAGTGGTACTCCAGTATTGGTAGAAAAAAATCTGTGTGGGCACAGTGGTCACAATCTTGTATGAATTGTGCAGATGCAATTTAGGGATGCCAGCATCCACCATCTATTTTCAAGTATTTGGCACATATACATAAACACATGTAAAGAAAATACTAATACAAGATACAAATACAAAATAAAATACAATTCCTAAAAACCTCAGTGATTATCCCTTTGTACTAAGTACAGAACAGTTTAGAGTCTGGTAACTGCACTGAGAAATTTCCTACCAAGCTTCAGAATCAAATTAGTTTGATACCAACTGAGGGCATTGTTCTGTGAGAAGTATTACTCAATTGATGGAAAATGGTTTAGTCTGTCAGTGTCAGGACATACATGGAAAGATGGGGAGGTTTCACATTTTGAGCCGGTTCGGTGAAGAGCTGGACTGACTCTGTGGACAGAGCCATCTCCTCTTCCACTGGTAGGACCTCCAGCTTTCCAAGGACTCACCCTGACTTGGAAGATAGGCTTGACAGATGGAGAACCTTCCCACCAAAAGAATAGATTCACTGTCAACAAAATTTCAGTACTCAGTGTTCAATGAATATGTCAAAGAGTCGTGCGGGTTGATAGCTCAATACTTCCTTTGAAAAAAGAGCTAGCAAGGCCAACTACCCAAACAGCATATTTGCTCTGCTTTCATCCTCAACCAATGCTGTGAGACTGGCAAGCCCTCCCTTCAGGGAATTCTCCATGGTTCAGCCAGTAGCTTTTAACTCCTAGACACTCTTCACAGTACAAATAACTGCAGTCTGGTCCTCGCTCAAAAAGCCAGTTCCAATCATCATCCCAAGGTCTAAGATGTTCTGCAAGTATGTGTGCTTACACTTAGGTGATTCTGTGGACACATACCCAATACTGGCAGTGGGGAGGTAGGGATGAGTGCGTTCTCAGAAGCCTCACCCCCTCTTGCAGGATCGCTGATGAGATCAGAATTGGCACTTGTGGGATAGTCACAACAGTTTCACTGTTACCCTGTGGTGTGTGCTGCGTTTTAGCCACTTGTAGCTCTTTGGTCTGCAGCCAGTCTTGGCACTGCCTGTGAAGAGTGACTCAGGGTGTGCCCAGAGCCTTGCACAGCCCAGAGGTGCCTCTGTGACAGCAACAAGTGGCCCTGAGTCTCTGACCTGAGCACACTGTGCACTGGTGGTGTAAGGTGTAGAGGCTCAGAGGGAAACTGCAGAACTCTCCTGGAGATGGTTCTCCAAAGGCAAATATACAATAATAGAGAAGAAACTTTGTTCAGTCAGCCAGCACAAATGTGGATTGGCAGGAACTTAGCAGTGCTTGCCACTTGTGAGTAGCTTTAAAGGCCTACAGATCATCCAATGCCTCACCTACTTATTGAAAGATTTGCCATTAAGAAACACAAAAGAATAGACCTCCTTTGTACTGCAAGTTTGCTTTTCTTGCAGTACAACAAAGGAGACAATATATGTAGAGGGCATGGGAAGAAGAATGTGAGAATGCTTTTAAAGCAAAAATGAAGAAATAGTGGGAAGACCGCAGAGAAGAATAAGAGCTGCACTCTTCCATCTGAAGAACAGAAGAGTGCAAGAACATACACAGTGAAAAATTATTACCCCAGGACAGCTGATCTTATGGAGTGAATTGCTAAGGATTCTCTACCCTGTAGTGCTAATGCTCTGAAGACATCAGCCATTACAACCTCATATTTAATAAGTCCAATGATGGAGGAACCTCACCCTACTGTCTCTTTCTCCCTAAGTAGGATAAATCACTGGGTTACATCCCAGATGTCCTCTTTTGGCCCAGTAATAAATCTGAAGTGTTTTCTTGAGTCGTACCTTCAGTGCTTTGTTCACCTTGTGCTAAGCAGTTTTTCACACAGTTTCTTGCAGGGCAGTAAATGAAGGGCTTAGTTGGTTGGTCTGGCTACTTGTGAGCCTCACCAGACTGGGTTCTCTTGGAGTGGACTCTAAATCTTTGTCCAATCTATCTTGGAAAGGTGAAAAGTAGCTTGGTACAGAGAAATGACACAAGGTGCATTGTCTCATAGCCACTACCCCTGTGCAGCAATGAGTTATGCAGCAGGAGCAGTGGAATCGCCTCAGCTTGTGCCAAGAAGTGGCTCCCTTAGTTGTAGGAAGCAATTTAAAATTTTGCAAAGGTTGCTTACCTTGGAAAGAATTTGAAGCCACAGGCCATGAATCTGGAGGTGTCAGGTTTGGTGTTTCCATCAAGCTGGGGGACACAGGGGATGAGAGGCAAGGCTTTTTGGGTACAACTTCTTTTTCTACAGGAGGAGGTGTTTTTCATCTGTTTCTTTGTACATAAACAATTTGAACACAAGAGAATGGGATAAATAACTCCAGGTGTGTTTTGGTTTTATGCATTTGTTATGTTAGCTGCACCAAAGAAAAATGTTAAAGTAAACCTTTTATTTAAAGGAAGATTTATTTATAAGGTGGCATGCTGCATACATCTTGGTCTTTCCTCAGCTCTTTGACTTCTCCTTGTAATTTTCAGAGAGCAAATAAAATTATCAGTGTTTGCTATTAAGGAAGGTAATTCAGATCCAAAGAAAGCTTGTGGATGTTTCTGCTTTACGCTACCCCTTATTATTCCATCAGGCTTTTCTTTGCCACTTACAAGTTCATTCTCAACAGCTGAGAAGTGCTGTATTTTGCAAACCATGGATTCAATATCACCTGACAGTAGGCAAGCTGAATAGTTTTAGAAAGTCTGCATGTCATATAAGGCAAATACCATTGTTTTCTTTCAAACCAAAGATGTCAAACACAAAAGGTCAGCTCAACCCTAGCAAAACCAATACTTGAAAGGCCTGTGTATGCATATGGTGCCCTGCTCATATTCCTCAGATCTTAGCACCTAAACTGAGATGTGAAAAGTGAAGAAAGACACAGCAGTAGCCCCTGGGCTGCTGTGCTGGTGTTCCAGTTGCCTCTTTGAAGGAGACAACACCTTAGCTCACCCTAGGCCCAGCTATGTCTGGTTACACCTCTTTAAACTGGGCGTACTGGTTTTCCTGTACAGCTGTTATTTCTTTCTTTGGCCCTCAAAGTTTTCAAGGAGGAGATCACTGCTGCTGCTGCTGCTGCAGCAGTCACAGACTTTGAAGTGTCAGAGAGCTCAAATGCCCTGTGGAATGTACTCAAGTTGCCATGGATGAGTTTCATAACTGAATAAAGAAGATATTGTAATAATTAGAAGAATCTTGTGATTGTAATCACAAGATATTAGCAGATAAGAGATGAGAGTGTTCTGGGATATGATTTCAAACAAAGAACATGTGCTTACTGGCTGTGGAAAATCTCACTCTTCTGGATGGAGTCTCTACCTTTTCACAGATTAAAGTTAAAACAGAGAAGAGGGAAAAAGTGAACTCAAATGCTGTGTTGATGCAAGGTGGAAAAAAAAAATTGTCTACAGAAAGGGGCACTTGGCCACTTTCATATAAATTCGCCTCTAGAGTGAAGAAATGTGTAGTGGATAGCTAGTGTGATGCTTCAGTATGTTTACTCTGGTGAAATGTCCAGCAGGTCTTCCAAATTCTAGAGCAGGCAAGACAAAAATCACTGCAATATGCAAAGAGTTTCACAGAGTTATCAAAGGAGCAGCATGCCTGGCCAACACTTACAGGCAAGTTTTTTAGAAGAGATCTGTAGAATGCAGAATGCAACCTAGGGTGAACATGTAGGTGAGGATGTGTGTGTTTAAGAAGGCTGGAACAGGCTGTTACCCTGAGTCATGACTCTTGCCATTGGCAACACTACAGGCTGAGAGTTCTCTCTGCATAGGTGGTGAGAGCAGCACAGGCTCCCCTACTCTTGTGGGATTTGGCATCTTGTTATCCCTTCCACAGAGGATAATGGGAACACAGTCTCCCAGAAACAGCAGGATTAGCAGGATTTATAGGGTCACTTGCTAAGGGAGAGGGCATTCAGCTCCCCTGTGGTGCTCCTGCCCTCAGATAGCTAAGCATTACAGTTTAAGAAGAGCTCATCTTTTGCCTCTGTTTATGTATTTATGCAGGCTGTGTGCTCAGAATAGAAATGAATACAGAATGCAATAAAGAGTATTCCAAGACTCAGTGATAAAATTGATCTTTTCCCCCTCTGTGGTGCCACTGATTCCACTTCCATCCTGAATTTCTTCAGCCATCACCTTCTCTCATCACAGAGGT
>VYXF01000179.1:0-107513 GCA_013397295.1 Polioptila caerulea
GGAGCTGTGCAGGGGGAGCTTCTGTTCTGGTTATAAACACAGCCATGGAAGCAAATTCTTGATTAGCTGACCCAGCTCATCAGTCCACCCATGCTCCCTGTACCTCTCACTGGTTCTGAAAAGGATTCACAAAAGCTGCCTTGCAAGGGTGGCAAGAAGTCTTGCTTGTAGAAAGCACTGAATCCTGGCCTTTTGTTTGAACCCTCTTCCCCCATGTGCACCTCCCAAACATGGCTTTAACTTGTGAAAGAACCTTACACTGACTCCAGGGTCCATTTGGGTGGGTATTTTCCTTTTTCAGAGACACTTTCCTTCCTAGTTGGTTGTTCCTGTACTTCAGCAGGTGATTCCAACTGCTCATTTCTGTAAACAAGAATGAACAGTTCCAAAGCTTTGCTGAATTCACAACAGCTTGGCTTTATAGCCCTGACCAGGTGGTGAATTAAAAGCTCACTGAAAACCAAACCAGCACACTCGGGGGGAGGCTGCTGCTCAACTTACTTGGTTTCCAAATGCTCCTCTTCATACTCTGCCCAGGAATAGGTGCTGAGGAACCTCTGCAGCGAAGGTCGCTTCTCGTTCTGCTTCACCCCTAGCCTGCCCCTGCCATGTGTTAAACAAATTTGTTTAATTACCCCCAGTAGATAGAGAGCAGAAAATCAGAAATTTAGCAGCAGCCTACTCATTTGGTTGACCTCAGACAAATAACTTACAAATTTAATTGCTTGAAATCAAAAAACAAACAAAAAAAAACAAATGAAACCAAACAAAACTACAGATCTGTCCATTGTAGATATTTAGATTTCACATATTAGTTCTAAAGCAAGAAAGTTGAGGGATTATTTTTTAACGCTCTCAATGTTTAATAATAAAAAAGATGAGTTCATAGGGCTCATTCATTTATTATAGCACACAAAACTAATGTGAAAGGTGTAACCTAAACATTATAATATCCCAAGATGCTCTATAAACTGTTTACTCCAGGCACAGTTAGAGTTAAAAAATATTTCCCCTGTTCAAAGGCAAGCCCAGGTGACTTTACCAACTGCTTGATCTCCTGCTGAATCTGTCACTCCGTTCATCCCCATCAGGTTCATGGAACTGGGCCTGGAGGAGAAATTTGCCACATTTACTGCAGTGGCAATCTGATGCTTCATCCCAGCCAGTTTTGGGGAGGTGAAGCACGTCAGCATCCCTCCAGCAGCCCCTACTCACCAGTGGCATCCCAATCCCTGCATTCCCAGCACTCCTGGGCACTGTTGCAATGCTAACTCTCCGCAGGGCTGACGAGGGCTGTACAAATAAGAGGCATTACTGGCTCTTAACAAGGCACAACTGGGTTACCCACTGAGCACATCAAATACCATCTTTTTACACAAACAATGTTAAAAAAAAAAAAAAAGAAAAAAAGATGTTGACACTTAGCTTGAAATTACACACAAAGAACCAAATCTCAAGTGCAGATCAAATCAGATCTTTAAAGCAGCTTCTTTCCACAGTAAGTGCTTTCTGCCCACCTGAGTGAGCCTGGCTGCACAGCTTCCAGCAAAATACCACAATTGAATGTAACTAAATTCCCCTAACCTCGCTCACAGGAATTTCTATACTCAGTTTGAACTGCTCCCATCTCATATTTTTGTGCTAAATCCTCCTCTAACTCCAAGAGGACCCCACATGAACAATATTTAACCAGTGGGTGTGAGCCTAACCATTTAACCTTCATGTTCTAAGGAGAACCACCTAGAAGGCTGGTGGGGTGCCTGAAAAGTAGCTCCCCATGTTTTATGACAGCAGACCATATTTGTGACAGAAAAGCACCAAGTCAAGTATGCGGCAGAGCACGAGCATATAAAGCAAAGAAAACACACACACACACTCAAACTTGAAAATTTCATGTAAGGACCATTACCTTAAAGTTAAAAGGACTTGGTAGCTTCTTATTTGTAGATTCATCTGTGAAGAGATGAAAGGACAGAGCTTTACAGGAGGAATTTGCTGCTTACAGGAGTGCAGTGAGTTTAATTTGCAGCCCAAGATCTGATTTTCTGCAGTGTTTAAGCAAAGCAATCTCAGAAAGCAGAAATGAGATCTCAGGAAAAAGCTTCCTAATACATTAAATAAGTTCAGAACATTCACACATTATCCATCCTCTGCAAGCATCAACTGCTGTCACTATCATCAAATATATTCTATTATAGAGGCAGTGTCCTGTTACAGGACTGTCTTTCACCGTCAGGACTGTGATCCAAAAGGCTCCTGCAAGGACTTCATGGTGTGGAAGACTTCCCCTTTTGGTATTTAAAAAACACATCTATTTTTCAGAAGAATTTAATACTTGTCAGGCAAAGCCACAAGTGCACAGGACTGGCTGCAAACTTGGCTGCTTAGAAGGGGAAATAGAGGTCCCCTGCACTTAAGGTGTTTCTAATTCCCATGTAGAAAAGGGCAGGGTGCATCTGTGGAGAGCAGCCGAAGCTCAGCTACCTAGAAATAGCTACTGTGGACAAGCACCCAGATTCACTGCTCACAAGGAACAAGATCATCACCAACACATGCCATGCACTCTGCTATAGCCAGGACATTCCTGTCTACTTGCAGTGGCCCCACACACACCCCCTGAGATCCATGACAACTTAGGTACAAGTTTAACTTCAGAGAGCTGCTTTTAATAATGTTAACAAATTGCTATCCTCCTCATTTTTAGAGGAGAGGATAAAACAACCATATAATTCTACCACCTAGGATGTGGAGGGATTATATGACAGTTCTGCAGCTATAAGAGTCTGTCTGGCGGGTGCAAGCAAGGGGAAAGAGGCTTTTCCTGGTTACCTCTGTCTCCAAGGGAGCTGAAGGACCTCTCATTCTGGAGCAGGACCTGCTTGAGCTCCTCGAGCTCCGCGTGTTCTTTGGCGTACATGCGCTTCAGGTTCTCCACGTGCTGGATCATCACCTCCACAGCCTTGCTCACCCGGCTCTCCTGAGGGAGCAGGGAGGACAGCAGCTCTCACAAGCTGCCTCATGCTTGGAGATTTCCCCCTCAAGCATCTGCTCTCCCTCTGGTATCTCACTTTTATCCTCCCTTTCAAAGCGTCACTGCAACCCCTGTGCTGGTGCAAGCTACGCAGGTTTCATTTCTCCAAGGATCACTCCCATTGTAAAATAAATAAATCAGTCTTCAGTTTTCCAAGCCTTTACAACTCATCACCATCTCCTCTGAGCTACAGTCTCAGCTGCCACCATGAATTTGCTGGTGTTGCCAAGTCACATTTTCATGCTTCTCTAGGGTATTATACATGACTACACCTGACATTTGGGCAGGGCTTTGTAATTTTTCAATAGATTTAGCTGATTAGCTGCTCTTTCCAAAAGGGCCAGAACCACCTTTGCAGCATCAAGGCCATGGTTAGCACCCTGCTCAGTATTTTGTATATCCCACTGCTGCAAAGTTTTTTGTATGTTTTCTTCAACCAGAACGTTATTATTTCTCCTGTGTGTTTTTGCACAATTCTAGCTGCTCTCAGTGCCCAGGATTCCTTATAACAACACAGAGTGAGAAGACCAGGACCAAACCATACTGGCCAGTACTACACATACCAGATTCCCAAATCCAATCCTGCAACCAGAAGCCCAGCAAGCAGATGTGGTTATCCCTTTGCAGCTAGAAGAGTTCAGCTTGGTACAAAGCACTTTTAGATGGGAAGTGTTACCTGATTAATAGCTCCCAACATCTCTGCTCTGCTGGCAACTCGAGCTGCGTATTGGCTCAGGAACTGCAGGCTTTTCTGCAGCTTCTTAATGATCTCCTGTGCTTGGTTATCTTCTTCACACAAAGGAACTAATGCCTAAGAGCACACATTGGTAAGAAAACTGGTGTGAATTACTAACAGAGAATGAAGGGTTGAGCTGATGACACTGGTGAGCTTTGTTCAGGCCCACATCAGCATCCTCAATGAGTGTGATTTGGATAGAGAGCTCCAGTGGGCAGAGACTGGAGCATAAAAGGGATCAGATGTTTGTGCAACAGAAGTGTTTCCCACTGCCTGAGCATGCAATGCACTTGGATCATAATCTCTCATATTTCAACTGCATTGCTCCACAACTTCATTCATGTTTGCTCATCATGTATCCATCATCCATGCACACACTCTCCCCTTTAAAGAGCTGTTTTAAGAGACACTCACATCTACTTATCCACCCTACCAGCCCTGGCCAACACTGACCTCTAACATCTTCACAGCATTTGTGATCTCCTTTTTCAAGTTTTCTTCAGCCAGGTCTCGAGACCTCTCTTCAAGCTTCACTCTCTTGTCCAAGGTAAACAAGTCACACTTAAAACCTAAAGACAGCCTCAGAAATTCAGCCTGTTGTGGGAGAAGAAAAGATTTCAGAGGAATCCAAGTTATACAGAGTTTAAGTAGATTTGGACCCTGACATGACATTTGGGACTATACCCTGTGACCAAAGTTTAAGAGAGACACAGAAGAATAAGTGAACATGACCCACTTCCTTAAAGCAGGTCTTTCCATCTGTAGTGATGGGGAGAATGTTCTGCAGCCAGAAGAGGTGACATTCTGGCAGCACACTGTGCCATCTGTGCCTTTTGACAGAACTGTCTTAAATCAGCACATTCTGCCTGGGAGGAGGTCACAGCTATGTTCCTTCAAGCTTGCAAACAAATGCCTCAGTAGTGACATGTCTTTGTTCAGTTTTACAGATTTCCACCTTTCTCCATCCCATCCCTTGCAAAAATTTCCATTAGGCTTGGAAAGAGATTTCAGAAGTTAACCAATTGATCCAGCTTAAACTGGCTGTGTTTCTTTTACACAGGAGGAGATGTTAATCAATTTATCTACAAGATCTGGTATCTGAAATACTTCAGGATATAAGCAGTTGAGACTTACCTCTACTTCCTTCTCATTAGGGGAGTCACTGTAGGAGAAGAAAAAGAACCATTGACCAGACTGTGGCTTTAAATTCATACCTGCAGGTGATCACTGGAAGTCAAAACACTTACGGCTCGTTTTGCTTGGTTTTATCTCCTTTAATGCCACCTGCAGAGGGTGAACTCCCTGAGAAGAGACCAAAAGAAAAAAAGTTTTCTGATCAAAGTGAAAAAACAGCCTCACCAAACCAACCTGTGAGAGTCTTTTAAGCTTCTACAGAAGCCCCTGTTCAAGAACTCCAGTGTTCAGCTCTTGCCACTAAAAATAACTCATGTGCCTCAGGTTCTATTCATTGTGAGGCACCACAGCACTGCCCCTTGTACAAAGCTCCAAATGTCACTTGTTCTGGGGACTTCAACTGGCATCTAATTAGCACAGAAATGGTTAATTGCAGGTTTTAGCTTCTGGATGTTATGTGATTTACTATGTCACCAGCTTTTAGTGTTCTCCAAAGGCAAAAGAGGAGGTGATTTGAAAGTGGCGCTGTCTAAGGAGAAACAATATCCTGCTCCTCTATTCCAAGGATAGCACAGAGATGCTTCTTTTACAAATCTTTGGGAGGAGCAGGAGTGCCAGAGCTGTTTGAAATATCCCAACTCCTTTGCAGCTAAGAATTTTTCTCCTGTCTAGAGGAATGTGAAGCAGGTTAGATCAATATCTGCAGAAATCAGAGCAGCAGATTTTGCACGACATCACTGTTCTTCTCTTCATTTTAATCTTTAACTGCAGGTACCAAGCCCTAAAACAACAGCCTCTGATCACACTTGGTGTGGGACAGGCAGCTCCCTGCACCTTTCTATGCAGCTCTGGACTCAGCTTGTGCTCCAGCAATATAAAGGTGTTCAGCAAAGCCTCCTTACCTTTCCTGCTGGGAACCGCTGCTGGTGCTTCCTCACTCTGCTCTTTATGATTTTTCTTTTCCTGGTCCACCTCCTAAGGCACATGAGAGCAGTTAGAGCCAGGCAGCAGCCCCACCACCCCTGGAGGGGCTTGTCCCCTCCTCTGTCACTGCTCAGCCAGCCCAGCTGGGCTTTCCACAGCCACCAGCACTCTTACCAGGTCTTGCTTCAAAACATTTTGAAACACGGGCTTGTGTTCTTCCATCACCAGGCAGGATTCCTGCTTGACCTGACTTGGTCCTGTGAAGAAACAATCCCAAACACAAATGTAACATTTAATAAAACACACTGAGCTTCCAACACCCACCATTTTAGCCATGGGCTAACTGGGCTAAAAAAACCACACCAAATACCGTGGAAAGACCACTGAGAAAAAGAGGAGGCAGCAAAGAACACTGTACAGACACATAGGAAGAAATGTGATGATAACTATGATTGGAGAAAAATCCCCATTAGAAGGGTTATGTGTCTACAGCTGAGAATTTAATATACTTCCTTGTAGTTGAAGATAAGAGTTACAGCAATATTCCCTTGGATAAAAAAAGCTTTATTATTTTGCTACCAGCATGGACTTTTTTTTGTTGTTATGTCTGCTGTTTAAAGAGGCTGGTTTTAATTAATATTTATTCCTTTAAGAGCATCTAGAATATTTTTTTCTCCTCTTTATGCAGTCACACAGCTGTGAACCAAAGGAAAAAGGAAAAAACTCAAAAACTCCAGTTTCAGGTTTGAAGCCTGTAGGGGGAGATTTATCAGTTCTAACATTAGGAACACTTTCTTTTCAGAGACATGCAACAGGCAGCTGGATTCTCAGACTTTGAAGCAATTGGGACATTAAAAAAAATTGTTCTGCATATCTGCTTCCTCTTTGCCAAAGGCACCTGGACCACATATGAAAATTAACAGTAGAGGGAAATTAGTAGAAAGAAAATGTTTTTAAATGAAGGGACAGAAATAGATTTCAGGAAGATAGTACTGAGGAGAGAAACAAAACCAAACAAGAAACTGCAGTGTTATATTGAGATAAAGATTAAAACAATATTACAAACAAGCACACACAGGTATTCTGTGCTGCTTATTCAGATCAGCTTTAGAAAAACAGCTTAAATTCAGTGTGTACACATGCTCCAGTTTTGGTTTAGTTTTATAGTTTTTTAGTGGAAGAAAAGCATCAAATCTGGTAAGAATCTGGTGGGTGTTTACGGCTCTAGCAAAGACAGAACAATACACAAATGCCTCTACCCTCATGTCTTCTCTTGACCCATCCCAGCTTCTAATGCAACAGCCTTGAAAGAGAGGAAAATGTTTAGTGGCACTGTCAAACCAAGTAACTGTTTAAATCCATAAAAACATATTTACTCTTGTCAAAATTGTCTGTGATTTTGTACCCACTCAGTGTTTTGCCAGCTGAGCAAGCCCCAAGAGCTCACCAAGTCATTTCATGCTCTCTGCCTGCAGTGCTGCGGTGAGGTGGGTAAAAAACTTTATTCCTACTCAGCTTCAGGGGGGCTTGAGAGCACCAGCAGGTGAAAATACTTGCAAAAATAGAAATTCTCATGTTGTTGCTCTTACTCAGCTTCCTCACTTCAGAGATGTGCTGGAGCAAACCATTTCCTCAGTGGGTGAGTGCTGGCAGTGCAGCAGCCACTGTACCTGACACGGGAGCAGCTGGGTCCTTATCGCTGTTTGTCTCCACTGCCACAGAAGTTGGCACATCTTCCCCTCTCTCATGTAAGCTCTCAGATGATCTTTTCTCCATAGCAAGGCAGCCTGCAACATCAGACAGCAGAAAACACAGCTTTTACTGTTCAGTAAACACACAGACTTAGGCACATCCAGGACTTCCAGCGCCCCAAATGAAGGACTCACCTGGCACCGGTGCTGTGCTTTCCACTGAGGATGCAAGAGCTTCTTGGGCTGATGTTAAGTGATCACTGCCAAAACAAAACTCTTTCAGATACTCATCCACGTGTTAGAGATCTTGATAAAGGCTTTTAAATCTTGCACAAGACCTGACCTGGATGGGATCAGAGTGGCTGGTGGTGTCAACTCCTCACGGTCAATCTTCAGAGAGAGGGAAAAGAGTATCAGAGTGATAACTACCAGTATAAAACTTGTATGTCAAAACTTTAACTTTCCCATCTGTGCCTAAACTATTCCAGCAGTGAAGAACTGGCTGGCAAATGCACAGATTCACCCACCAGTCAGAAGCCATCTCAGGAATATCAGAGATCTGTTTGGTTCCTGACTCCATGGTTTGCTCCTAACACACATTTTCAAGGACCAACAAATATGTTACTGCACCACCACTGTTCCATCTTAACTCTGGTCTGTAATCTGTAAATGGATCAGGAGAGATCCATTTTCAAGGTCTGGAGCTCAACACCTACGAAGGAGGTGCACAGAGCTTGACTTGGCTGTAGGGATCAAACTCACTAGGTAAATAATGTTAATAGTCACAGGCAAGCAGGTGGTTCAGAACACTTGTGTGCTGTGTTGTACATCTTAGTGACTGCCTTTGAAGGGACCCAGTTTTTCAATATTATATATAACAATTACCCAGCTCCTTCAGAGGCCTCAAGCCTCCCTGGTGTGGAAACAGCAGAGGAACAAAGCAATTAAAAGCTGGCAGTTTTACTCATGTTCCTCCAGCTGCCACAGTGTGGTTTTGGACCTCAGTCTTATCACAACACAGACAAAACCAATATCCTCTTGAGGCTTTTAATTTCGAGGGAGGTGCTACATGTGCAATATCTCTCTTCCGCATTTCACCCTGGGAAGCTCCAGCCCGCTCACTCAGTTTTTAGGTTGGTACCTCTAATGGGTGAAAATACAGGGGGAACTGATGAGTTTAAAGGGTTAAGCTGGTAATGACTTGTGCTGAATTTCACCCACTGCTGAAGAAAAGAGCTGAATAGAAAACACAACCAGCCCAAACCCACTCCTCTCTCCAAGAGGAGGAGGAACGAGGCCAGATAGCAAGGACCCAAGAGCACTACTCAAGTGTGTGTGGGGAAACAACAGAAAAACCACATCAGCAAGCAATTGCCTGTGTTCTGGTATCTTTCCTACCCCCTCAAATGCCCTCAGAGGACACAGAAAACCCAGCAAATGAGAACAGGAGATATCCAAGAGCCCTGGCCACTCCTAAGAGTGATCAACTGCTCCCAGCACCACAAAGTGCCTTTTCCCTCCTCTCTGCCCCATCAGAGCTGGGCTGCTCTTGCATAGCCTTGCCCCAGCCAGGTGGATGCTTCCTCTAATGCAAATTCAGGCTATTTTTATTATTATTATTTGAATTCTCTCATAAGCTTGAGGAAGTGCAGCAATGCGTTTACCTCATTCAGGCCATTGGGTCTGCAGGAGTATTGTGAAGGGAGAATAACATCATGTTGGAAAGAAATCTAAAGGGCTTTTAAAACCAACACACAGCACCCAAGCAAACAGAAAAGCCCTTGCATCACCTAGAGCTGACTGAAATAAACCATTATGCTATATGACCTCTCACTGCCCAGATGGGCACACGGTCAGTGGTTTCTGCTTGCAATGAAGGAAAACCCTCCATTCAGTTTTTTAAAACCCTAAGCTGGCTGCCAGGATTGTACACACCCATGAATTCCACACAAAGAAAAAGAAAAACAAACCAACAAAACACTTAAAGAGAAACACCACATTCTAGATATCTTAATAAAATAGAATCACGCAATGGTTTGGGTTAGAAGAGACTTTAAAGGTCCAAGTTCCAACCAGTGGAAGGGACATCTTCCACTATCCCAGGCTGCTCAGACCATCCAGCCTGGCCTGGGACACTGCCAGGGATGGGGCAGCCACAGCTTCCCTGGGCAATCTGTGCCAGGGCCTCAGCACCCTCAGAGTAAAATCTATTTGCACAGGGCATTAGAGAATGGCACAGTCCTTTTCTGAGGGAGAACAGACAAAAGAGATCCTGAAGCCCATCCCTAATCACTTTTCCCACCTCCATCCCCTCTGATTACCATAATAACCAAGGGTTCTCTATCTCAGCCCACAAATTCTGGCCACAGTCTGATACAACTTCTCCCAAGCAATCATGAACATTTGGAAGATCAGTCTGGTTTTCAGACTGTGATACGGCTCCTGCATTTATAAATCCAAACAAGAACAAAAAGCCCAAGCTTCACTTGGTTCTCACAAGTGCTCCTCTATTAAATAGCCCCTGAACTTCTATGGTGACAATGATTTGACACAAATAATTTGAGTTACTTACATGCTGATGTGCTCAAATACATCTGCAACTGAAGTGTTGTAAAACTCCAAAGAAAACTAGGGAGACTTTTTCTATTGAACAAGGATATTCAAATTTTCCTACATGCCAGCATTTAGAACAGATACTGGGCACTGTCTATTTGCCTTTACTCTGGGGCAAGCATCAACATTTTGATTTTCCCCCTTCAGAACATTCATGTGCAAAGCTGATACTAAAAAGTGATAACAAAAAAGGAAAACTACATTTTTAAGCCCAGCTGGAAATACAGAAAGCCCCAGAGCAATAAAGCACAGGTGTTTCACACACCTTTGCACAGCTGTGACTTTCCAGAAGGACTAGATAAAGTGGGAAGCATTAAGAGGATCCTCTTTGAGGGCACTTGAGCAATAGCAGCACAAGCTGGGAGCTCTTCCCCAGTGTGCTGAAACCAGAGAGCCCCTAACACCCTTACTTTCTACCTGCACAGCACTTTGTGCTCTGATTTACCACTGCAACCAGACCATTCTGTGCTCATAGGTAGCACACACCAGCCAGGATCACCGTGAGGCTGGCTGCTTTTTAGTCATAAAGCTTATTTCCAGATTCACAGGAATGACTGACCAATGTTATTCCACCATCCCCACCAAAACTGGAGTTGGCAAAGCTCATTAGAAGCCCAGTGTGGTGGAGCTGAGGTCTAGATTTCAATACTGAGGATTGAGGCTCAGCTTAGGTGTGCTGAGCCGCAGTTTCTCTCGCTGTTGCCACAAGAAAACTGCAGCTCAAGCTGTAGATGCAGGGTTCAGGGCAGCAGTGAAGGCAGAGCTGAGTACACCAGCTGAAGGAAAGCTCCCCTACAGCAAAGATGGCATCTTTCAGCTGTTACAGGGTGCCTGTGGGAGAAAGTGCAAAGAAAGGCAGTCCTCCCAACTGAAGCATCCTGTGGCTCCTTGCAGGTGGAGAAAAAGAGCAAGAACACTCAGTTCTTCCCTGGCAGAACCAGCTCTGTCTCCAGCCTTGAAACCACACTTAAAATACAGCTAGAAGCATGACCCAGTTGCACATGAACATCAAGATATATAGTTTTATAACTAAGGTATTGCAGAAACATGCCCAAACAGAAGGGAACACCCCCCACAGCACCCTGCTGACTGGTGCCAGCTCCATCCACTGTGGAGCAGTGCTGATTTATAGCTGAGCCATCTGGACCTGGGTCTGAGCAAGGCACAAAATGCTCTAGCCTCTTCAAAACCACATCTCAGGCATCAGAGCCAGCACTCACCTCAGCAAGTGAAGAGTCCATCACTGTAATGGAAACAGGAAGGTCTGCATCAGTGTAGTCATCAGCAGAGCATATTTTCCACCTGGCAACACAGGCTTTATTTGCATATTGCCCAAACAACAGAGAGATAGAGTGCCCATTTTCCTTAAGCACATAACAACTGAAGTCACTGCTCTGTGCAGTCAGCTGGTCTCTCAGGGAAAGACAAATTCATCACCAGCATCAATCCCTCCTCCCCCAAACAGCAAGAACCACCACCAGTCCTTTTCCCAACCTCCTCCACACTGCACAATTCTACAGAAAACCAGTGGCAAAAGCTTCGAGAGCTGCTGAGTCTCTTGCTGCAGACTGCCTGCTTCTTCACCTTCAGGAACATCATTCTCTTTTAAAATATTCACTGCAATTCACTTCTGCTTTCATAATCTCAAGCAGTTCAATCTCTATTTTAAAGATCTAAGGAGGCAGCTTGATAGGCAAGGACCTCAGAATTCCTGCTCTAAGCTCTGCAAAAAAAGAAAAGTGACTCCTCAAAGCCAATAGTATTTTGGCACCTAATGGGAAGGCAAATTGTGAGTTAAACATGGAAAAGAGACAAGAATGCCTAAATCATGTCTCAGTTCTCCAGCATGAAATGGAAACCCCATCACTATATTTAGCTGGTTACCAGCAGCTCCAGTAAAGAGTTTAGGTAGCTGTGAATAGAAGCAAAGCACTGGCCTGGATCCCCATGAGCTGATCACCAGGTGTCCAGTATTCCCTCTAAGGGAGGCCCCTGCAGCTGAACCCAGCATACAGAATCTGCTAGACCCTGTCAGAGCTACACCCCTTCACCCCAAAAGGTTATTCTGCCACCTTACCTGCATTCTCCTGATGTCACATCTGAGCTGGACACGTGTCCCACATCACACTTCTCCAAGGTGCAGCTGCCAGAGCTCTGCCTGCAAGACTGGTCCCAGCTGTGCCTAGAAGGGTTCTTTGGGCAGGAGGTCTCCAAGGTCAGAGCATCTGTTAAGAAGGCCAAGCATTAAGAGAGGTGGTCCCTGGCAAAGTTGGATTTAGTTACTAGCTAATTTTTTGGCTAACTCTAAAATAATCAAGAAGCAGACCAATGAAGCAGAGATTTATAATAAAGCAACTTCTGTCTTGGTAAGAAAGGGTTTGGTTGTGTAGCCTCAACTTGTTCTGTAGATGGAGAGTTTGGCAAACTGAAACAACCCTCTCAGAGTAGCAGAATTCTTTGATTAAGAGCACATGCAGCAAAGAAAGATTTGCTTTCATCCCCATCAATATGGCCTGGAACTACACTGATACATTTATAATCAGAGTGAGAAGAGCCTCTGTGTGGTACCAGCCCACTGCTGGGAGAAACACTTGTGTGTGAAATCCCAAATGCAGCATCCTGCAGCCTGGCCAGGCAGAGAAGCCAGTGGCTGCTTTTAATCCTCTTAAGGCTTGAGAGTTGCAGGGAAGTTGAAACAACTTGGGAATGCAGGAAAAAGCAACAAGTACAGTCTGCTGGGAAGGGTGAGGTGGTTCAGGCAGGAGAAGAGAAGGCTGAGTGGACACTGGCACAGGGTGCCCAGAAGAGCTGTGGCTGCCCCATCCCTGGCAGTGGCCAAGGCCAGGCTGGATGGGGCTCCAAGCAACCTGGGATAGTGGGAGGTGTCCCTACCCATGGCAGGGGGGTGCAATTAGATGATCTTTAAAGTCCCTCCCCAGACAAATCTCTCACTCTGATTTTATTCCCAGTAGCTTTGTTCCCACTCAGGTTGTTAAACCAGGCCTGCCCTCAGCTCAGCAGCCAAGGAGCAGGACATCTCAGGATGTGCCAGCCAGAGGGAATGGGAAGAACAGAATTTGCCCTCTGGATCCAGACTGACAAGTATCCTGTTAGATTTTCCACACTCTAGCAGCACACTCAGCACTATTGAGACTGTTCTGTTGACTTTATTGACTTTATTTCAGGTGGAAGGCAAAAATGTCCAACACTAGCAGGTCTTACCTAGCAGAGGGGAGTTGTGCCAGTGTGAAACACCTGAGGGCAGTGCCCAGGGAAAGTCAGAGTACCAGGTGGGTCCTTCACTCCATGGTCGTTTGGAGCAATGGAGCTGCTAATTGGAAAAAAGTGCTGCTGTTCCACCACACTGAATACATTAATGTCACCAACTCCCCCCACACAGAGGCATCTGCATAATGTAACACCAACAGTTACACAAATACATCTTTTGTGGCTTCTTTCTTGTCTAGAAAAGCAGAAGAGCTCATATCTTTAATGGGCAGAACAGTTACAGGAAGAGGCAGGATAATTAAACTTCACACTTGCAACAAAATGTGTTGGTTCAAGCTAGGTCTGGAAATAAATCCTACAAAACCAGGCAAGATGAGCCTGAGAGGAGAACCAAAGAAGCCACTCAAACCCTGTGAAGGGGTAAAAAGAAAAAGAAAAATCCAAAACAGACTATTTCAGCCAAGCCAAGAGGTGTCATCTGAAGATGGCATCTGAGAAAACTTCTGGAGCAATATGTGCACAGCTGTTTTTGACCTAGTGTTGCTCAAACAATGTAAAACAGAAAACAAATTAGAAGTGCCATCTTCAGACTCTGAGCCTTCTCAAAAAGCAATTTATCACACAATAAACCCAGCATCCCATTTTAACAGGCTCAGCAATGATCCCAGCAAGCACACTCACCTTCCCTTTTACATGTTCAGCTGATGTGGGCAGCAGAGTGTAGTCAGATTCTAACTCTGCACAGCACTGTTGCAATAGAGAAAGAGTTTAAGGGAAGGTAAGGAAAAAAAAAAGCAAAGGAAAAAAGGAGGAGCACTACCACTGATTCTGAGAAAAATAAAGCTTTATCTTTCAAACTGAACTACTTGCAGCTATCATTTGCAAAACTCTGCAGCTATTTCCCCTTGCTACCTTCAGCCTTTAATTCTGCAGATCCTCACACACAAATATAAGTTTTATTCACATGCAGCTAGCCCAGTTTTGACTCTGCTCCTTGGATGTCAATGTCACAGCCTAGGGGATGTTTCAGGACCTTGTCTTTGCTGTTAAATACCTTGGTGATCTGTGTTGAATCCAGAGTGTTCAGATCCTGAGCTATAGCATTCCTTACTGGAGCCAGTTGAGAAAAAAGTCTCTCCACAATGTTTCCCCCTCCACCCCCTCCCAAAGTTGAAGCAAGTAATTTTATGCAAGGCAAAGCACTCCAGAGTTATGTAATTTCCAACCTATTTCTCCATAGAGGGCCACAAATGGTTAATAACTGTTTCACTGCCTATTCCAGACACTGAAAAAAAAAATCTTACTTTATGAGATTTTAAACATTTGTTTTCAAGCCTGTCTGCAGAAGTGAGGGCTGGTTGTGGGAAAAAACTCACACCAGTGCATCAGGAAAGGTTTCCCTCAGCCCCTTTTGACACCATCACCAAGAATTGCTCACAGTGAAGACCAACACCACATCTGTAAGTTTTTCCCAGAAGGCTGAATAAGGAAAATAATGTTCAGATTTGTACATACAGCTAATGTTTGAAAAGAAGGTATCAGGTGCTGCCAAAGTGTTTGCAGCTGGTCTCAGCTGTGTTGTCCTTCCACCCCTCCTGTGCAAGACCTTTCCTGCTCCCAGCAAAGGGCACCATACCTGGCACAGCAATTCACAGAGTTTCCTCTGCAGCAGTTCCCATCTCAGGGCATTAGCAGTTGCTATGAAGAGACATTTACAAGTCTAACAGGGTTCCTCACAACTTGGTAACAAGCAATCTGATGTTATAGCATCTCTATTCATTATCAGAATTCATTGCAGTTTGCATTAGTCTGGTTAAGCCTGCAACAGTTTTTTTCACAGGAAAGAGAAAACACTGGACATCTTCACCTGCAAGTCACGGCCAATGCTTCCCCACACCATCAGTGCTGGGATGCCACAGTTCCCTGTGGGAACAGATCCCTCACTTACAGCTTTGGGAAGAGAAATATTTGGCCTTTCCACCTGACATCCTGTACAGAAGTTGTAAAATCCATGGGCTTGGCACTTAGAAGCATTTTCCCCTCTTACCATGCAGGTGGGAGGAAGATGAGGGTTGGATTGAGTAGGTGGGGAGGACACCACAGCCCAGCTCTTCAGTTATTGAGGCACCAGACCTGTCTGGTGTTCTACAGGAACAAATATAAAGCATTTTTATTCTTTCTTTCAGAGCTAGCCTTGTTTGTCAGCCCTGTTCTTCATAATGCTTTGCAACTTCTCTATGTATCTGCCAGTTTATTTACAGAAAGATTTCTGTAAAGTAACTGGAGTAATTTAAAGCCAAGGTCTTAGCCATTTTCAGGTGGTAGTTTCTTTGGGGACTGATTTTTTTGTTTTTTGAGTTTTCATATTTTTAAAGTCACAGTGGCACCTGGTGTTCTCTCTCTTGATCTACTCAACCTCATTTTGCAGAAGAACTTCATCTATTCAGAGCTGGAAAACTATTTCCACTATCATGCCTCTTGCTAAGAGCAAAATAAAGCAGCTGCAGAGTTTGACAGAAGCATGAAAGCAACATGAGCACACACACATGAACAACACCAAAACACTGGTCAGAGGAGGACAAGCACAGTTTGGGGCTGTTTCTGCCATATCAGTGCAAAGTTGTGCCTTAGAGCTAGAGAAAGGGGTCCCAGGAAATGTTTCTTGGAAGAAACTGTGGTCTCACAGTAGGAGTTGTTTGCAATATACAAATATCTGTTGAGCATATATGGTAAGTGCACGCCTGAGGCCAAAATATGCAGAGGGCTTAAATCAGTCAAATCCCTTTTCTGTAAGAAAGTGATCAGAATCCAGGGTTAGTAAAGAAAGAGCCATATGTTCTGGACTCAGATCTCTGCATTGTTTAATTGCCCAGGTTATTGAGGTGCTGATGTCAGGAAGTGAGTAAGAAAGAGGCAATATGAAGTTTCCACATCTCTGTGGCAGAAGTTGCACGTGTACAAGGCAGTGACAGGATTGCTTTCCACTTAAGAGAGCAGCCCAGCATCACACGGATATTCAAAAACACAGAGCAAACACAATCAGCAAACAGAACACAGAATGTACAAAAATCAAGTCTATTTGGTTCAGGAAGCTTAAGATAGAGGGATGGATTTGTTAGGGATAAGGTGAGGAACAGCACTTCTGGTAAAGGAGTACCTGTGCCACCCGTGGAGTTAATAACCCCCCTCCTAGGACGGGGGGGTTTGTGGGGAGCTTCTGAAGCTTTGGTGGATGCCAACACCCACTCCTTGGGATCCCACCTGCTTCTCAGCTCAGATGGTGGCACATCTCTTCAAGGAGAAAGAAAAGTGGAAAAAAGGGAGTAAAAAAATCCCTCAACAACAAGCAAGACTCTGCAGAGCATTTTACTGGATGACCTGCAGATGAATCCTGTTTTCCCTTGATGTAACTGAGCCCTAAAGTACTTTCCCATGCAAAAAGGGAATGCTGGCACATTGCCAAAAGTTACTCACTTTTGTGGTCTTCCACTCTCTCCTGAAGCAACTGGCAAGTGCTTGCTAAAGCTGCATTCACATCCCTGAGCTTCTGCTGCTCAGAAATGGCTTCCTCCAACTTGCTCTTCAAGGATGCTGCTTCCTCACGAGCAGAGTGAAATGCCTCAACTTGATCCTCCGCCTAAGCACAAAACAATATTTAGGGAAAAAAGAAAGGAATACAAAAAATAAAACAAAGCAGCCTGGCTAGCACAAGAAGCCTCTACAGTTCATGTAAATGAAACCAAACTGCATCTGTTCTTTCTCAGGAAGTGATAAAGCTCCCTCTGAACTTCTGCATTTTTACGTTGGGGTGGACCGTGTAGGGAAGCTATTTTTGGGTGCTTTTTTTCCCCTCTTTTCTCTTTTTTTTTTTTTTTTAAGCCACCACAAATATGCAATGCTGCCTCTTTCATCAGCAAACTGTTGTCACCACCCCCTCAAATTTTACTTCCTCTGCTGGTTCCACTTTTGCAGGGAGGCACACCATTCGGAACACACGATTCCCTTCCCCGAGGGCAGCCGCGCCTTGGACGCAGCCCCTTGCACCTCCTGGTTCCCTGCACAGAGGACACTGGGCTGCCCCTTACGTGCTTGGTGGCCTTTTGCAGCTCTAAACCCAGGGCTTCTGCCTGGCCAGCAGTTTCTTCTTGTAGCTGTTTGGCAGTTTCTATCTCATATTGCCTGCGGAGTGAGAGAGCACAAACCACAGCCCGTTAGTGACATTTCAGAGCTGGCCAGGAGGTGACACACTCTGGCTGCTGGGACATGCACCAAAATCAGCTGTTACACACTGCAGCCCCCCCAGGACCCAGCACCAGGGAATAAGGCACGTTTTGAACAGCAGGAAGGGGATGGAGGCTTTCTGTGACTTTTCTGGGCACCACAGGGGAATCACCAGAGAACTGTCAAGGAGCAAGAGGTCAGTGAGGCAAGCTTTTGCAATTTGGACAACAGAATGAGTTCTCAATTTGGGAGAAATAGTGGCTGGATATAGAGTCAGTCATTCTAGAAAAAGATACCCTGGAGCTATTACTGCTTCATTGGATTGATTTCTTCATGTTTGACAAGGGAATTTCTCTTGACAGCAAGCAGATGCCATCAGAACTGGTGCTAAAGAGGATGGCTCTCAAGGAAACCCTTCTTTTTCCACTGCAGAAACCTTTGACCATTTCTTCTCTAACTCACCCCAGCTTTTTTTTGGTTGTTGTTGCTTTCATCACAAACAATTTTGACACAACTTTAAGAAACCTACCCATTGGTATTTTTAACAGCTCTTTTCCAGGTGGAGGGATAGCATGTAGGAGGTGGTTCTGTGAAAGGTAAGTCAGGCAAAACTGTGGGACAACTGCTCTGCATCAGCTCTTGGGCTGCCAAGCCCTAGGGACATCCCGAACTCAAGGATGGGGCTTGGAGCAACCTGGTCCAGTGGCAGGTGTCCCTGGCCATGGCAGGGGCTTGGAACTGGATAATCTATAAGGTCATTTCCAGCCCAGGCCATTTTATGATCCTATTCCTAAAATCACAACTCATAGAAGGAACTATATGCCAAAGTTACATTTTCCTATTAAATGATAACTCATTGAAGCTACACCCTTGAGAAATTGAGCTGTCATCCTCCCTGAGCCTAGCAACTGTATCCCAAAGCAAAAAATACCTGCAGAGATATTTAACAGCTCTCCTGCTCCACACAAACCCAGCAGATTTTTTAATGACTGCACCTGCTCGATAGGCAGAGCCCTCGTGCTTTAACTTCTCATTCTGTGGTCTCCCTGGTGTTTTCAAAGACACCTCCAAGACTGTTCATCAGTTCAGACACAAACCTTAACTCCCACACAGTGCAGACCTTGTGCTAAAACCAGATCCACTCCCCAAAACAGAAGATCATTTCCTCTGTGAAAAAAATTCTTGAGAATTCAGTAGACTTTGTTCCACAAAAAAATCCACCCCAAAATAAAGTACTAAACAGCTGAGCAATCAGAAAAAAAAACCCCAAAAACCAAACCAAAACAATAAAAACCAAACCAAAACTCAACCTCTTCCCCCCCAAAAAAGACACACATGCTTTGAAAGAGTACCTAGCAGAGAGCTCTTTCTTTAGGTGAAGTTGTTCTGTCTTGGTTCTCCTCAGGTTGCCTGCCACTCGAATAAAATCCTTGTCTAAGGAGTCCTTGCATTTTTGCAAAAGCTGGAGTTTCTGGGTCCAAAGATGTCTTTTTTCTCCTAGTTCTTGCTTGAGAGCCTGTGGAATTTTGAAGTTGCCTTGTGGTTAGAGGAGGAGCAGAGCCAGAGCCTCATTTTTCATGATGAGAATTAAGTTCCCTGCTCCACCAATTAATATCATCACCTCCATCCCACACCATCAGAGTAAAGATAAGACTCCACTAGCAAGGTGCCCAGATATAGCTCACAACAGGAAGTTTTAATAGCAATCATTTGGCAGGAAGCCCCAAAATTGATAGTTTAGGCTTCTGTGGCCCTTTACTCAAAATACAACAGAGTCCACTGGTGCCAAATTGAGTTTGTATGACAGCAAAATAAATGAAATAACCAAGAACCAATAAAACCATATTTCTGTTTGTCATACAAGCCTAGCAGATAATCTGTCCCAGAGACGACCCCTACCACAAAGGCCTTTAGATTTACCTCTGGTTTGTAGGAAGGAAAAGGGTAAAAATTAAATATTAGATAACACTGAACTCTCTATTTGTCTGAACAGTGACTCCCAATATAAAGGACTAAGAAGAATCCAGTGCTCTCTCTCTGACCTTGCTCAACTGAACACATTAAAGAGTGTCCTCAGCTTTTAAAGAATGCTTAATGAGAGTCAAACAGAGGTCAGGAAAGAATTAAGTTTATATTCCTGGGATTCTGCAGGGAAAACATCGATCTTACAAATATGGGCCATATTATCTGCTTGCAAATTAGAGTCTGATGCTCATGAGCTTCAAATAAAAAAAAGAGCACATCAAGTAACGTGCTTAAGAAAAAAAGGAGTTTTTGCTGATAGGTTTCCTAGGAAGACATGGGCTGTGACCATGTGCAACTGCCCACATCCTGAGGATCTGTTTCTCAGCCAAGGCAGGCAGAACTCACTTGTAGAAATACCATGGTTTTGACACTTAAGTGGTCTAGGCTTATCTGGGCACATGTACCAGCCTTATCTCCCAGTAGATGGACAAAAAAGATTTTGCTGTCACTATATATACTTAAATATATGTATATATGCACAAAAACATAAGCACACTTCCAGTTGGTTTTATGCCTAGTATCCTTTAAAATGTTTTTGAAAATACTAAACCCCAGCAAAACATGTAAATAATGTATTTCACAGGAAATGGTGGGCAAGGCTTCTAGTGACAACTTTCTTTGACCAACTAATTAAATCTTGGACCATGCACTTCCTCTGAGCCTGGAAGAAGCTCCTTTGAAATCTCTCTCCTTTTTTTGTGATCTGCTGGTGTTAAGCTCCATGCACAAAATTTCATTTCTGACTTGCTTTGTCTAGGTGAAGACAATTTTTGACATGAAGTCACTTCCCATCCCCTATGAGACCCTAAAGCATGGCATCTCTTATTTTTAAAGGATTTTGTTCTTTCTTGATCCTCTGTTAGCTCAGTTTCCAAATGCATCAATGCATCACTCTTTAAGAGCCAGAATAGGATTCATTTGCCACAATCAACTCCAACCCCCACACCAAAAGTTTTTTAGCTTCACATGTTTAACAGGAATATGATCCCAATGTGAATGTAACTTCACAAGCATTTTTCAGCTCTGACAGCTTTCAAGGAGGTGGTTTTCAGACAAGATCAAAAAGCTACAGCAATTCATGAGCCAGCAGTTTGCTAAAGTCTACCCAAAGTCACATCTGGGTGAAGAGAGTGAGATGATTGCAGCTTCTCTAAGGGGAAGGTTTCAGGATTTATCTGAAGAAAAGTTATTAAAAAAAAACCTGGCTCCAGGACTGGATGGCTCCCAATGATTGCTCCAGCCCTGCCCAGGAAACATGATGAGGCCCAGCTACACCATTCTGTAACACCAGGGGAAAAAAGAAGGGCAGATTGCTGCCCAAAGAACCAACAACCTCAAGCAGCACATCCCCTGGTGGCACCTGGTATCACCCAAGGGAGAGGAATTGAGGGCTTTGACATCCATTAGGGAGCTGAAAAACAGCAATAATGCACAGCCTGGGCTTGTTGGACCATTCCAAACAAGAGATCAGCAGAAAGGAGCAGGTTAGAGACAAGGCCACATCCAATAAGATGGAAATTTCAGAAACTGTGCTGTTATAAGGGAAAGGAGGAGGAAATAAAAGTGTTGTGTCCACAGGCACTTGCTACTTCTTGGGGAAGATATTTTACCAGCACCTTGAGCAAAAGTCTGTGCCTACAAGCCTCATTAGTGGTATGAGGAGTAGGAGAAAGACATTATGCAAGATTAAGTTGTAAAACAAGGTTTTGTTGAAATTTTTCCTGTGGAATATGCCTAGTAAAAGCAGAACTCTTTGCTTTTCACAACAAAATAAACCCAATGGTGGTTTTGAGTTGGAAATTTGGATATAAAGCCTCCTCTGCTAACTGATCTGGTTCATCTGCCCTTTCCTTCAAGCAGAGGAAGCTAAGGGAGCTCTTGCACAAGACAATCCAGCAAGAGCACAGCATGTAAGTGAACAGCAATCATCCTTTTCCTCCTCAAAAAAACCCAGTAAAAGAAGATATTTCTGTCCATGCAGCCATCACTGATCCACAGATGGACTCTGATCCCCAGTAATAAATACACACAGCATGCAGCAGCAAGATCCACACCTGAAGTTTCAGCAGAGCTCCATCATTGCACTAAATGCTTCAGACAAAGTTACTCACCACAAGTTTGATTTCCCAGGCCTGTTGCATGTCCTCATCAGGATCTTTTACCCATTCCAATGAAGCCATGACAAGCTCCTCTGCTTCAGAGGCTTCCTCTTGCTGGAAAAAACAAAATAAGCCCCCAAACAACCTCCCCAAACTCCAGCATTTTTAGGGCTCATCTAGAACAACTCTGCCCAGAATTACATAGGATATAAAGAAGTGTTAGAGTAGGTGCCAAGTGATCATGTTAAACTATGATCTCCTCCAACCTCAAACTACTCTTATTTTTTCAAAAGGACCAAACATAATGTGATTATCAATGCCTGTAGAATTCTTAATTAAGTTGCTGATCCAAGACAACACCCTTACCCATGTAAGCTTTGCCACTGACCAGGTTTTGCATGATAGTCTTGAATTTTTCTCCTGCATATTCAGGCCCCTGAAGCAAAAGCAGCACTTCACGGTCCAGTGTTTCATCCAGGGATGTCCATTCAGTCCTGACAATCTTTGAAGAGATGGAAGAGCCAGCTAGGTTGTTTTGATATCCCCTTATTACAAATCAGCATCAGTGTCATTTAGACTTTCCTGAAGTACCCCTGCTCTGTATTTGTTGGAAGGCCAGAGCTACCCAACCCAAACTTTAGGCTTGGAAAAGCTTTTTCAAAACCATCATATCAATGAGAATTAAAAAAAAAAAGAAAAAAAAGCAAAAAAAGCAAGCCACCCAAGCTGCTGGGTGATCCAGTGTAAATATTCATGTCAGGGTAGGCAAGAGGAAGTCTGTAATTAGTTCTCTTTATTCAGAGGAGTCTTTACCAAGTGATGAATAAGCAGAGCCCTTCCTCAGAGGTGACTGGGTGGAATTGAGTCTCCCTGCAGTGTTTGAAGGGCAAACACAGTGACTCACTGGGGCTCTGGGGAGCTGCAACATGGGATGATACCTTCACTCTCCAAAGCTGCCTAGCCAAGCCTACCACTCCTTTCTGGGCCTGAAGCTTTAGGCCATTTGTACATTTTTGTTGTTGTTGCTTTATATGCCAACTCTTTGCAAATCCCCCTTGTACAAAAATAAGCAGAAATCGCTCAGCAGCATCTCTCTGCTGTGCTGCACAGTTTGTATCTGAAAGGAAAACAGCACACAGGGAAGGATGGGACTCCATGGATTGGCTAAGGAAATGGGAACAATAGCTCAGCTTAAAATCAGAACCAAAGCCATAATTGTAACACGATGCTCTGTCTAAACTGGCATGCAACTATTTTTGCAAGTAGGGTATTGTTGAAGCTGTCAGTGGTGGATTGAAAAGGGAAAATCATGATGCTGTTGGTGTTGGAGAATGCCAAGATCAGCCTGCTTTCTCCATCCCAGCATTAAAAATTCTGAAGCTGTGAACAACAAGGTTTCCTAACAGAAAGGGGCACCAGTGAAGAAGTGGCAGGGGAAGCTTGTGACAAAAGACCCAACTGAGCTGGCACAGTTGGCCTGGAAAAATCTGACAGTCAATTACTTGACATCATAAAAACCCAGTCCCACTTTTAAAGATCAGTGGCTTCTGACACATCCCTTCTATCAGGGTGTGTGTGGACATTCATCCTTCAAGTGGGGACACCCCTCAAAGTTATTCCTCAAGGCTGAAAAAAGATTTGCCCATGGTCATCAACATGGGTGAATAACAACAAACTCCAGTTAACAATTGTTAGCTTGGAAGTTATTGGATTAATAGCTAGTGCTCTGTACAAGTAGCTATAAGGAAATAATTGTGATTAAAGCCTTTTAGTCTAATAATTATCTTCTATTTATATAAATAACTTACTTGATGCATTCAAATATATTTGGTCTGCTATCAGAGATGTTTATTAGAGTTTCTTAATAATACATTAGATTAAGACCCAACAACTTTATCAAGATGCTCATTCTAATGCTGAATTTCCTTTCTCACTACTGTCAACTCCAAAGAAAAAGAAGTCTCCTCTTCCACAACTGAAAAATATCACTTTTCATGACTGGTGTAGGCAGCACAAGAAGCAGACTGTCAGTTACTTTCTGAAGCATAAAAGCCTTTATATATTGGAAAACTGATACCTTCTCCCATCAGTCTGCTCTTCTGCCAGCTAAAGGCATGACCCAAGCTCCTCCAGATTTACTTTGTAAAAGAGAGAGGGGTTGAAAGTGGATGATCATTAAGGTTCCTTCCAACCCAGGCCATTCTAGGACACTATGAGCTACTTTTTTTATATCTACAAGCATTTTGTTTGCTCTTTGGACTTCCACCAAGGTGCTTGGAACAATAGTGCAACCTTCTCATTCTATGCTTACGTGCTAGGAATAATGGCTTCAAATTCCAGAGTTATCTAATTATCTACAGGGAATGAGCTTTGTTCTGCCTCTGCTGATGCAAGACAACTGGGAAGAGATTAGTTTAAGGTTTAATTCCTACCTCAGAAGACTGTGCAAGCTCCAGTTCACAGTGCAATGAATTCATCCCTTCTGGAATATTGCTGTTGAATTTATACAGCAATGGGAAACTCAACCCATTCCTAAAAGAAGTAGGAAAAAGTGACATATCAGTCTTTCTTGGATTTCTGATGAACCACCTTTCCTGGGATTTGGCCACAATACTCACGAGATCAGCTCCTGCTGCATGTATTGGATGTTCTCCAGCAGTTTATTTTTTTCAGCCCTCAATGTCTAAAACATCAGTGGGGTTTGGTTAGAGGCTGACTTTGCCATGCAGAACCAGCACAGGCCAAACCAAACCCAAGCCATACCTCTATTATCGAGGAACACTCCACAATGGTTAACTTGAGTTCCTTGATGTCCTGCTCCTTCTGTAGAGATTGGGGAGAAAAGAACAAAACTAAAAAAAATTATATTCGATCCTCCATCACACCAGTAAGGTGTATGACTTAGCTTGAACAGCAACTTGATTATGACATAAAAATAGTTGTGAATTTAAAAGAATACAGTGAGTTACCTTGCATATTAACTAATAGAAAGCATTCAGATGATCTTTCCTACCTAAATTTTGAAAATAAGAATACAAACCCTCTTTTCCAGGTGCTGTGCTTTAATTTATTACTCACCTGGTTTAGGTCTAACAGATGAAATGAGACACAAGCACTCTAGTTTTAGCTTAAAACATGGTCTATATTACATGCCAGCATAAGTTTTAATCCCAACTGACCCTTCAAGCAAGTTGCAATGTTCCAATTATTAGAAGTGTAGCACTTTAGATTAAACACAACCTAATAGAAAGGCTGAGAAAGAGTCAGCCCTCATGGTAGGACTGAGGAAGAATCACCATTCTGAGCAACAAGCAATGAGCTCCAGTCAGGTCATACCATTCCAATAAGAGACACTGCACAGACAGCAGAGAATTTATAACAAAACAGGAATTTCAAGTAGGAGCTCTTGTCCTCTCACACTTTCATGAGTCCTTCCTACTCTCTCTTTAAAAACCACTCAGGTTTTTGAAGGAGATCAAGTGTACAGAAAGCTAGGCAGGAAAAGTGAGGTTATAGAACCAGATCATCCAAATGCCAACAAGTACTGTTCCACATCAATTTCTTCAAAATTACACCAACCACTCACATTTATCCATATGTAATCCAGCAGTCTACTTCCAAAATTCCCATTTAGTCAATAGACTAAGAGAGTCTGGTTGAAATAAAATGGTATTACAGAGCTCACAAAAGCTTTGAATCATTCAACTAGGAGAAAGTGAAAGCTACTTTTTGAAAAAACAATGAATTTGTGTCCTTAAGCTGCTTCTGGAAAAAGCAAGCAACCAAAAACTATTAAAACACTTAGCAACAAAGTTATCAGCTGGATCACACCAAAGTTCAGGTCTCTTTTTTATTATTTGAATTCAGCTGCAATCACTTTGCAGGGAGCACAGTAGTCAAATATTTCATCAGGAGATTCACAGCATGTTCTGCTACTTAGAAACTCCACTGGCATAGAAAGCTCTTTGCATAATTCATGAATCCAGAGTATGCCAGCACATTTGTACACTCTTACATCTTTGTTTTCTAGTATAAAATACATGTTTTAAAAGTGTTCACTCTTCAGCAAAGCCCAGGTAATTACACCTGAGCAATAAAAGGGCAAATTTCCTTTTCCATTGGGCTCCAAATCACCATTTCCAGCTTGACACAATTTCAGTAACAGACATGAAGGGAAAGGCCTTCTGTAGGTCCCTGCTGAACAAAGTAGCCTTTAGAAGTTTCTGGATATTTAGTCTGAAGTTTACAAGTTTGTTTTAATAAGTTGTGATATAAGAAAAAAAAAAAAAAGGCAAAATCCTGAAACCTTTAATTATGCTGACTCATAACCAGGTCCTAAAGTAGAGCTCGCCTACTTGGAAGCCATTTATAGGATCAGGTTCTGCAGTGTGAGAAGAGTAGAAATACAAGTGCCACAGTGAATACTACTGCCTTGGGTTTACAAATCATCCCATCAGTGCAGACCAAGAACCTGGGCCACTGGAAGCTGTCCCTGCCCATAGCAGGGGCTTGGAGCAAGGGATCATTGAGGTCCCTTCCAACACAAACTGGTCTGTGATTGTGTGTGGTTTTCAGTCAGTAATGAAGTAAAAGCAACTAACCTGGATCAGGCTTGCCTCTTTATTCACCACAGTGCTCTCATAGACATGGGCTTGGATCTGAAGAATGAAAAGATCAAAAGTAAACCCAGCCATCAGGACAGACTATGAGAAAAACTTGTTTCTATTTCCTACTAGGAAAAAAAAAAAGTATCAACCTTCCTTGCTTAGAAAAAACAAATTCTTCTTTGAATACCTTGTGTGGTGTTTGTTTCAAAGTACAGATCTTGTACCCAGCAAAGAGTGAAAGCATTCTCAACTTTCAGTCACCTTTGTTTCCTCTCATCTGTCCAGGCCAATATTTTCAGCAACATCTCTCAAAGCATGACCTTAATGTATTTTCTTGAATAGTGAGGGAAAGTTATCCAAAAAAAGTTTAACTTGGAGGTAAGAATGAAACTGGATTACTTCTGTCAGCCCAGATTTTAGTCTCCAGACAGCAACTTCCTTGGTGAAAGCTGTCACACTCTCCAAGCTACTATTTCACTGCAGTCCTTCAACATGGAGAGGTTCAGGGCTGTTTGCCTTCCAGCAGCAGAAATCCCCCCTTCACTAGACCCAAGTAAAATCCAGGCTGACTTTTTATTCCTCTCAGCTTTGAGATGCTTACTTGGAATTGTGCTGCATTTTTAGACAGCTCCAAAATCTTCTTTTTCAGCCCATCGTTGTCCATTCTATTCTTAATAATCTAAACAGGACACAGAGTGTTTAGGCACAGCTGAATGGATTGACAGCTTCTCCTTGAAGAAACCAGGCAAAAATGACATCTCCACCCCCAAGCTGCTGCCTACTCTTGAGCACTACCAGCATTTTTGCACATACATTGCATGTGTTTGCCCCACCAAAACTGCTTCTGCTCCTTTTCCCAAAGACAGTAACAATGAACAGTTCTCTGAATAAAAAACAAGCCTAGGGATACTCTGCTGATGGAGGTGCATTCCCTCAACAACTCCTGTAGGTCCTTGGCCAGTGTCAGTGGGTCCATCTGTGAGTGGAGACTCCACCCACTGCATTTTTTAAATTATTTTAATTATTTTTGGTGTTACTCTACGCAAAATCCCTTCTTTGGATCTTAAGGGAGAAAAACAGAAGTGAATATGAAATGATGAAGTGTTGGATGGAGATTGTTTCAATATAGAGTTGGTGTATTTATAGCTATGGGAACCAGAAATACATGGAATTTGACTGTAAATCTTGGAAAAAAGGTGGTGGTGGGGGAGAAAAGTAGTTTGCTTCTGTCCCTATGCTTCCTTAACCTCATATCCTTACTTACCCAGCAAGTGGAAAACATGAAACACAATGCAACCTCAAGATAAAGTTTTATGACAAATCAGCCTTTTAAAATGTTAGATATTTTGATAACCTAATTAGCATGCAAGACTTCAAAGCCTGACAAACATTTCATTTCTTAATGGCAAATTTTAGCTAGGCAAGAACATGTCAAATCATGATTTATTTTACCTCTTCCTGGAGAGAAGTAACTTTGATGTTGAGAGACTGGTTTTCTTTTTCCTGATAAAATTTATGGGGAAAAAAACAAAAAAGAAAATAAACATTAGAAAAAGAGGAAAACAGAAGAGTTGGTTTTAGCATGTCTAGTTCAACAGTCAAAAAGCAACAGACCACAACCACATCCAGAGCTGTGGTGTTGAACCCCTTTGTTTCAGAGAGCACACAAAAAGGGAAGAGCTGAGGCTGGTGCAGCTCATGAAACCCCACTGAAGGTACAGTGAGGGTCTTCCTTCTGATTTTTACCAGCCTGAGCAGACACACCACTGTCACAGCAAGGAGTGAGCTGCTGTACAAGGGAAACTGAGAAGGAAGAGCACCTACAAGCTGTTTGTTCTGCCAAAGAACCTGCTCCCTCTTCTCTTCTGACACGTTCAGGTTGTTTCTTGCTTCCTCTAGCTCTTCTTCCAGGGATTTGGCTTTCAACACAGAGTGCTGGATGCTGCACATAAGGGAAGCAAACCCAGAGAAACTTTAGCCAGTTAATGCTGGTTGTTCAGATAGGCTGGAAATAGAGTATTTTTAGAAGCCACCAGGGACTTATTTTTTGGCACTTAACAGAAGAGCAACAATCAAGTTAAAGCCCATAATTTCTGTCCAGGAAGCAAAAGGTCATGGTTCCACTTCCTATCACTCCCTCCCACTCTTACAGTGAGGGATGAAGCCCCATCCAAGGTGGATGCAAACAAAGCTCTGTTAAATACATCAAAAATTTAGATTGTTACAGTTAAATCTATCAGGTTACATGAGCACAAATCCACCTTTACAACACTTCATGGTTTACAGCTGGGAAGACCATTTCAGTTCAATACTCAGGGATGAACTCTGCACAATTCCCTTACCCTAATCTGATAAATCCCAAACCATGTATTAAAGCAACAGGCAAGGCCCTTTTCTGAGCTAACTCAGTCCTGCAGAGCACCCCAGGGCAGGCAGACCCATGGAAGGGCACACGGCCCATGCCAGCTATCCTAAACTCTTCATCTCCCCTGAAAACCCTGGGAACAGCTTTGGCAGCTGACCAAACCATATCACAGTGTAATTCATTAGGCCAGATGAACACAATGAAAAATGGGCTCATACACGTGGCACTGCTGTGGCCTCAGGCTACAGAAAGGGCAAACAAGTGACAAAACTCATCTCAGCCCACCAAATGAACAGCAAGAGAGCTTTTAGACATCCATTTCCCCTCTGCTTGGCAACAAGAATGTAGTCTAGGATCAGAAGCCTTCCAGTGCTTGGCTCTTCTCTTGGTAATATAACACCTTTTTTTGTTATATTGTTGTTATTTTATTTGTTTTAGCCTGAGATTCTCCCTGTGTGCACCCACAGCAGCACATGCTACAGGAATCTGGCTCTGAGATGAATGATTTTATAAGAACCAGGAGGGACAGAGCAGAACAACCAGGCAAGAGGGCTAAACCTTCCAGATATTGCATAAAGTCAAGAAAGCCACTGTGATGCAGCAATGGTGAGGAGAAAAGCATGAAAGCAAGGCTGGAAGATCACAGCTCTGCCCATGGCAGGCCTGCTGCCATCAGGGTCCCCCACCTTTTTAATTGTTGACGTAGATGCTCATTATCTGCCAGGAGCTTGCTGTTGGTCTCATCCACAGCTTCCAGGGTGACCTTCAGCTTGTTGTTCTCTTCCTGAAGCTTCTGGTTGTTGTACTGCAGGTCCGCAACACAGGTTATCAAGTCAGAGGTCTCCCTGTCCCAGTAATAGAGCCAGAAAAGAGTGAGAAATGTGATTGCATCTACTTCAGCCTTTAAAAAACACCCTACTGCACTGATTGGAGGTGAAAGGAGAGCCCACAGAGGATTTGTGATGCTGCATTGTCCAGGCATTTGCTCTGCACAGAGAATGGAGCACCTCCAAGTCAGTTCTCCTGTTTTATGGGCACCAAGAAGTTTTGGTTTTAAGCACTTTTCCTGCTCCCTACAACTGGAGCTTGCTGTCAGAAAGTGGCACAGCTGGATGGCTGCATGAGAGTGCATTAAGATTTTGCTAATCATCTCTTGGGCTGCTAATGATGCTTCTGTATCCACTCTGCAATTTCTGTGTCCTTTCTTTTCTCCCAAGCCATCTCCCACTTTATGCTTTCAACCAAAACTTGAATGAGAATCGTTCTTTTGAGATCCAGAGAAATTATAGGGAAGCATTACAGAGCAGATGTTGGATTTCTGACTAGGCATAAACTGGAAATGAAACTTCTGCACTTTGGTAAGTGCTTTGCCATTATCAGAGTCCAAATCACAGACATTACTACTACTACAAAAAATTCCTCAAAAACTCACCATTATAAGAAAAACAACCCCCCAAAAAACAAGACCAAATTTTCAGGATATAATGTCTTCTTATTGTCAGAAAACTAAGAATCTGGGAAAGACACAACAAACATCTGACCACAAATTAAAAAGGCAAATGGACACAGAAGCACCAAGATAGCAGTAGGAGAAAATACTTAAAATTTTCATTTTAAGTCTGAGCAGAGCTGTAAGGAAGAAGGAGACAGCATCAAGAGCTCCTGCAGACTGAGGTGAGCATTAAAATCTGCAAGGATGGTGTTCCAAAATAAAGGTACTTGGAATTTCTGTCAAGTGGTTCAAAACTAGGAATGTTATATTCTGAGAAAGAGTTGCTTAAATGGACTCACATGTCTCCTTTAGATACATCACCCCCAAAGGCCTCCAGGCTTCCTGATGTGACATTCATCCGCACATGTGTCTTTTTGGCTGAAAGAGGTGGGGGTTTGGTTATAGAGCAAGAAAGTGGAGCTTTCCTGAACAGAAACAGAGTAAAATGTTCTGTACCTTCAGAGATGTTTTTTGGTACTTGAAATTCCAGGTCTTCCGTGCTTGCTGATGATTCCTCCTCAGTAGCACCTTCTTCCCTGAAAGAAGGGAGCATCAAGAGTCACAAAATCTGCAGGACACTGGGCTGCTCACCAACTTTGCAGCACTTATAAAACTTTAGCCAAACCCAAAGCTGTGGACATGGTGTCCCAGTATCACTCTTTTCAGAGTCACAGGGGAAGTTTATAATCTCCTGTTTCCACAGAAGGCTTATGAGACAGGTTCATTAAAATGGTGTTACCATTTTTTCTTGCAGTCTTCAATCCACTCTCCCATGACAGTGTGATATGTTTCCAGGTCCATGGAGATGTCTTTGTGCTCTGGGTCAAGCATGTTCCACAACTCTTCAAGACCACTGTCCTCTGATCCCCGGCTGGTCGTGTGTCTCAAGTAATCAACTATTTTGGACACTGCCACTTTTCCTAAAGCAGAAACAGAGTTCAGACTCCAAAGCCTGGCAAGGCACCATAAAAAACTGTAAGAGACCACACTACTGAACTGTATTGTATCCAATTGCCTTCAAGAGCTGCAGACAAGCAATTGATTTCCTGTGGAGTATGGTCTGGGAAAAAAAAGTTGTTTAGAGCTCTTTTTTGTTGGGTTGAGGGTTTTTTGGTAGTGGTGGGTTTTTGGGTTTTTTTCTGTGTAAAAATCCAGTTTACTAGTTTTGTGGACATCAGTTTAAGAGGAACAAAAGTTGACATGTGATACTAATCCTTGCTCTCAGGGCCAGGCTGGACAGGGCTCTGAGCAACCTGGGATAGGGGAAGGTGTCCCTGCCCATGGCAGGGGGATGGAATTACACAATCCTTAAGGTCCCTTCCAACCCAAATGATTCCATGATTCTACCACTTTTAGTCATGTCTCAGGTGGAACTGGGAGGAATCATCTCTTGCTCTGAAGTTTCCCAAGTTCCTAACAGGATGAAGGCTGAAAGAAAGAAACAGTAATTTCCAATAAGGGTAACTGCTAGAAACAGCCTTTCTTTCTTTCAGCAGGGGAAGGGTCAGACACCCTGCAAAAGAGGCACAGGCATTTACACTTTTATTCTGCATCTACCACAACACAGGCACCTACACATCCCAGAGCTTGGCATCCCTCAGGGACCATAACATGATCTGAACCTTGGAAATCTGTAGGGAGGATAACAAAAGAGGGCAATGAAAAAACCGTGGCAAACCTGTGTGGTGGATGTCACATGCACAGAAGATGGTGGTCAGCAGGTCCTCTTCACAGATCAGGCTCACATCGTACATACTGTCAGCTTTGCACTCCAGAGTCTGCCTCCCTCCTGGGAAGGATAAATCAGTTGTTGCCCATCTTTATTTGCTCATGGTAACTTTGATTCCAGCTGGCAGAAACAACAAAACCAACTAACCAGCTTCCTCTCCAATAACAACAGAGCTTTTACTGCTAAATAACAACAGGAATTGGTCATAGCTGCAGCCTCTGAGCTGGGAAGTATTCCATGCATCTACTTTCATATATGTATGTTTGGAAAAACTTGGTTATTCTTTCTATGGAGTAAACATGTGAACAAGGAGTTTTAGAAGGCCAGATATTTCTTCTTTCTCTCTCCAGATATATTGTAACTCAACTCTAATTATTTCTCTAACTTATTAAGAAAACAATCCCTAAAACAGACAAAAAACCCCTCAAAACTATAAAAATCCCAAACTAAGAACAACACCCAAACATGTATCTTTAAAATCAGTCTGACAGCCAAATCATAGGCTAAATTAAGAACCAAATAAAAGTTAGCTACTAAAAAATACTATAGTACTAGACAAATAATAGTCTCAATCGCTTAAACTGTTGAAAATACCTTAATCTCTTAAACCAAAAATGGTTTTTTCAAATTTGAAAAAGTTTCTGCCTTGTTAATTCCTCACTTTTTATACTCACATTAATATTTTTTAGAGAATATTTAAGATTTGCCTCAGCTCTTTTTGCGGTCTTGTGAGATCTGAGTGCTACTAAAATGTGTTGTTACCAGTTTAAGTGGTAAATAAGTGTCATCTACACAGGCTGAATGTTCACATGTCTAGGATTCTGAATTAGGGGGTGTTTTCCTTCAGAATTTTTACCTCTTTCACTTGCAGGAAACGTCTTTGGCACAGGAGGTTGGACCACAGCGCTTTCTGGCTTTTTTTCAGATGTGAAGAAATACAAATTTGGACTTGAGGTCAGATACGTCTGCTTGGGCCGCACATCTTTAGGGTCAGCATTTGCTAAAGCTGGTTTGTTCTGGGCATTGGCCTGCCCGGGTCCAAAGCAGTATGGAGAAGAGTTCTCCATGGGAGAGAGAGGCACCCAGGAGCTGCTGGATGTCTCACTGCTTTTAAGGATTGAGTAGGTGGTGTTTGCAGAGTAGGAGCCAGAGGTGGCCCCGAGGCCAGGCGAGTTTGCAGAGAAAATGCTGTCACTGCCAGGGCTGACCAAGGGTGAACAAGTAGTCCCATGACTTCTGCAGGTTCTCCCTTTCAGTATTTCTTCCAGATTTTTTTTAGTGTTGCTCTGTGGGCTGTCAAAGTTCCGGGACTGGAATTTTGGTATCTGCAGAGTGGGGTTGGAGACTTGGTCCATCATTTGGATGGATTTGATCTTCCTGCAGATGCTGTCCACTGGGTTCCAATGCCGTTTCTTAGTTCCACGTTCCAAAGGCATCATTATTTTCTTTCCCTTGCCAAATATCTGGAAAGAATAGGCACAAGATACAAGAGTCAGGGTGATCAACACATACATTTAGGCCAATTTTTCCATTCAGCAGACAGCTTGGAGCTTTGGCATGCAGAGATTGAAAACCCTGGTTCCACTTACCAGCTGTGACAGAAACCTTCAGCCAGGACATTTTGCTGTCAAGGAACTAGAAGTTGATGTGGAAAAGGTGGGGAAGAAAGAAGTACTTCCTGAAATCCCCCTGCTTCTTCTTAAATACCAGGGCAGGGAGGTGAGGGGAAATGAAAATAAAAACTGAGGAACACCCTGCAAATTAGCAGGGGGCTTTTTAAATGAAAGGAAGCATTTTAATTATACTGGGGGTGGCAGGAGTGAGGCAGAAAAAGCGAGACCAACAAGAGTCTCAGCATTTCTGAGAGCCTACAAGAACAAAAGTCTCCAAAATCCAGTGTTTCTTGTACTAATCAGCCACAGCTGTCATGGTGCCACATTGGGAATTACAAAAGAAATATGCCCTACAGAGGCACCTCATTCTGTGTGTATTTTTATTATCTATTCTCCCAGGCAACACTTAAAAACGTGTTTCCTATCAGATAAGCATGTTTGCCTGTGACTAAGGCAGGTTCATTCTGCAGGGATAAATCCTCATTCCCAGCCAGGTTCCCACATCTACCCTGCACATTGCAGCCACCTGAAGTGATCAGCTGGGAGCTTCCAAGCTTGTATCATCTTTTGAAGCAAGGAATAAAATAATATATAAGTAATTATTAACCTAGATTGAAATAAATATAAACACAAAGTGTTTCATTGAAACTGGCTTATGACAAACTGCCTGCATAGCAGCAGCGTAGTTTTATATAAGCAGAGGCAAGGTCTTTAAGCTTATTTTTCTAATATTTCTACAAGTAGTAACAATTACTCTGACGAACATATCCCTAGCCACAGGAATACTTAAAAAAAATAAGAATAAAAAGAAGCTCAGAGCAGTTTTAGAGAAGACTACTTTTAACTATACCTCTCTTGAAAGATTTAATCATCAAATCAATTCCAGGAAATGGAAGCAGTCTTCTATATTAAAGATAAATTACTATAGATGTATTTTCTCTAAAGAGGCAGACAAATTACCTTTAAATTAAAATTTAAATACTACTGCAATTAGGTTTAGGACCGTTCTTTAAGTGCAAAAAGAGCATTCTAGCAGATATAAGTAATAATCTATTAAAGGGTATTAGATTTTTTTTTTCTGTGATGTACCAAGCAAAAAAAAAAAAAAAAAACCAAAACAAACAACAAAAAACAAAGCCCAAGACCTTATACTTACACTAGCATGTGGAAAAATAATTTCTCTTCTTTCTCTGAAGGAGACAGTAGATCTATTTTAGCTGTTGCTCTGAGGAGTAGGAGCTGACTGAATTTCAGTGTTTAAATGAGCAGAAAATCAGCTGTACAAGGTACACTTGTTGCCACTCAGCCCTCAGCTGAGAGGGAGCACCAGCTGCAACCAGGTTCTAATCAAGCATCAGGCTCCTATTTCCTGCCCTTTTAATTTTTTTCCCCCTCACATCTCTCCTGCAGCTGTTAAATTAATTGCCTGTAATTTCAGCATAACTTTCAGACTCCCAGCTCTTCTAACTATTGTTTCAAACAGCAAGGAACATTGTGAAATAGGTTATTGCTGTGTCAAAACTCTGGTTCCTGGGATGTTTCTCCCTTCTATTAGCAGTTCTTTCCTGCTTTTCCCACCTACAGCAAATTTTCAAGCAGGAGCAGATCTCTCCTAATTTCGGAGAGTTAGAACAGGGAATCTGGGAACTTTTCACCTCTCTCACCACTTTTGAAAGGAAGGAAGTGTTGAAGTCTCATGAGCTAGTAGTGTATTAAATAGTGTCTCTGTTAAGTGTCAACTCTGCCCTTGGTTCTGTGGAGAAAAAAAAAAAAAAGTCATTAGGACCCTTAACTAATTTCTCTTTTTTGCAATAAATTATCCAGATGTGCAGCAGAGCCTGCCCGTCTGAAAGCTGTCTGGCTCCTGCTAAAGTACCTTGTACATGCCCATGCTTAGATGGCCACATCTCCTTTCCAGCCTGTAAACTGGAGCAAACTGTTGTTCACCTGGTCTTTTCCCCTGGTGTTTGCCTCAGACTTGCCCATTGCTGGGGAAAAAATTGTTGTGCCATCCCTGTGGTTCACTGAACTTCAGGAGTAGCGCCTCTTTCTGAGATGCTTGCACTTTCAAAAAAATTTGTGGATTTCTACTCTTTCCTGATGCTTTCAAACACCTCTCACCCCACATAACATATTTAAATTTTACCTATAATTATCCCTTGAAGCTGCTTCTCTTTCACAAACGCACTTGTGAGAACAGTAGAACCTGGACCTGGCTGCAGCATTGCTCACACCTCAGTCGTCAACAAAGTCCCTGTTGCCTCTCTTGTGTGAGGTTTTTTCATGATCTCTGACAGACTGTATTTTCTGCCCCTTGTTCTCTACCTAAAGTAGATTTTAGCACAGTTCTTCTCATACAGTCTAGAGAAAAGAAAAGAAGCTTCTCCAGCAAATCTGCAATGCTTGAAACTCACCCCCGGGCTTTGTGGTGCTGAGTGTGCAACAGAAGAGTTAAATAAATTTGGGCCACCAACTCATGGCCTCTCTAATCATGCATCTGGTTTACACCAGAGAGTATCTCTTCTCTTCAGAGCTGCACCATGAAAATTCACCTTTCCAGAGAAGTTGAAGAGATCCCTAATTATTGTAAAGGGGTGGACTAGATGACTTTTAAAGATGTCTTCCAACTCAAACTATTCTATGGTTCTCATTTACTGAAAAACATGCTTGTGTGGCATAAAATATATTGATGGATTGCAGATAGGATTGTTTTGGTCAATAGGTTTTACAGGGTAAATACAAGGGAGTTTGAATTCAAATTTCCCCTTAGTCTGAGTGGGATATATGGGGTTAAAGTCCAGAGCTTTGAAAGATCACAGAAACAAAAAAAAAACAGTCCACAAAGAAGATATTGAGAGGTCATATGGTTCATAACCTTGTGTCTGGGCAGGATCAGTTGGGCAATGAGTCCTAAAAAAGAGTTGTCTAATCTATCCTCTGAGTTTCTCAGTGATAACAAATCAACATCCTTCCAGGGCAGTCTATGTTTGACTTTGCTACAGGTAGAAAACTTGCCTTACTACGTAACTTACTGCAAATTAAATGCAAAATGCTTTGCAATTTCCTACTTTGCAGGCTCTGCCGTGACATTTCAGTCTTTTATCATGCTACAGTAGCACGTAGGAGCCAGAAGCACACTCTGCTAGGCGCTGCTCAGGATCCAGACAGAAGTGGGATGGATTTCCCAAAGAGTTACCAAACTAACAGGAACAAACAAACAAAGGAAATGAGAATAAGCACAAAATAAAGGTCATAAGTTCTGGGAGATTTATACCTTGACAGCACCAGTGTTTGCTGACGTACCCAGTGCCCACCTACACACAGGACAGCGGCACCTTTTCCTCAGGAGCAAGCCACGGATCACTGGTGTCCTTACCAGCAGCTAAAAATACCTGGGCACAATGACTGTATCCTGTATTTCCAGGGAAGTGTTTGGGAAAGGGCAAGGTCGTGATGCAAGGCAGTGAGGTAAGTTTGACCCCCCTGGTTACAACTCCAGCACATGGGAACAATTTCACCTCACCTAAGCACTGAACTTCAGTGCCAGAAATTTGCTTTTTATCACTAACAGCATCAGGATATGCAGCCTGTGCCCTTTAGATCATCTCGAAGAATAAGAATAGGTTATGTTCTTTCTAATAAGGGGTCCTGCTGCTATAGCAAGCTTCCCTCTACTTTTCTCACTCAGGGTATTGATTACATGCCAGAGGCACTTCCTCCTGCAGGTGAATCAGCTGGCAGCACTGACAATGAGTGCTTGGTGCACAGCTCATCACCCCCATGTGCCACAGTTTTTTAGTGTGTTATGATCCATAACCCAATTACAGGCTGCTTCATTTTTCAAGAGTACGAGCTCACATGTGCCCACACACAGCCAGAGTTCTTTTGTGAATGCAAGCACTCCCAGTGCCTGCACTGCCTTGCCAAAACATTGCTTCCTGTCCCTGTTTACAAATAAACTGTGTCCCATACACCATCCTAGAAGTGGCTGGACTGCTGGGAAGGGTGAGTTGGCCACCTTCATAGAAAAACTTTGAAGGGAGAAGCCAAGTCTTTTAAATTTTGATCCCTGGAGTAGAATTGACAAACCTGGAGTTCTTTGTTCTGCATGCAGACTCCTTACAGATTTCCAAGGACATGGTTCTGAAACATACTTTTCTTTGAAAACCAAGGACCTTGGAGTCACTGATCATAGCAAAAATAAATGGATTTAGAGCCATGAGTCACAAAGACACAGACAATTTAAGGGAAAAATAAAAACCTTTTGAAAACAAAAAACAAACAAACAAAAAAACCAACCCAAAGCCCTAAACCATTATGGAAATGCAATTTGAGATTGGGTTCATTTCACCTGACATGAAAGGCCAAGGTCAACTACAGGTTGTAACTAAACTCCTGACTTTTAGACACCCTGGTGGCACTGAGGCATCTGATGGTACTGCAATAAAACTATTTAATTTAAGATGATGCTGTCAAGATCTTGCTTTTGTTCTTGGACTGGTGGTCCCCTGTCCCCATCACAAGGCAGATTTTGGTCTGCTCAGTTCAGCTCCCTGCTGCCCTCCAGGCAGCTTTGAACAAGCCCCAATCTCTACAAGGATTCCAGTGGGACTCAGAATTCAGCCAGGTGGAGAGGAGAGACTCAGTCTCCAGCCACACCAAGTCAGAGTTGCTCAGATTGTGCAAAATCGTTGAAAGACAAGAAAAACTGAAGCTGTTTTCCTACAGTGTGGTAACATCTTTCTCCATGCCTCCCATTCTCCTGCTCTTCTCCCCAGCTGCAGTGGGAGGGGCTGAGCTGGTTGTCTCCCCCTATTTCTTCTGTGTTATCTTGTCTCATTCCAGTGGCAGGAAAAGCAGGGTTTATTTTCAGTGCCAGACACATTCTGGTTTTCCTACCACAAGGAGAACTATCCTGAAGAGGTACTTCACAATCCCAAAGGCAGGGGGTTAATTTTCACAGGCTCAGCTGAATGTTTTGATTCCAGCCCTGTGGTCTGTGCATAGCAGGAGGATCTAAAGTCACTCAGAAGGGAAGAGGGGTGTAGCTTTACCTTTTCCAAGCCTCTGCATGTTAAAGGTCTCCTGGATGAAATGCACAGCCCCCTTCTAAGGCTAAGGTTAAGCATCATGGAGAAATGTCTCTGATCTGTCAGAGCCCAGGGAAAAGAGCAGGGAAAAGAAACTTCACAGTGAAGTAGAGGCAAGTAGAATCCCTTCTGCTGGCTAGGACACACCAGGGCATGGCCTTTTAAAAAGGATAAAGCTCTAACAGCAGCTCCCAGCCACCACAGGAGCTGCTTGAGACCAAAACCTGAACTTCCCTCCAATTTCTTGCCTCTACACCAGCACGAGCTGCAGCTGATGGCAATTCTGTATATTCAGTGAGCAATTCTGCGTGGCACAAGCAGGGAACAGAGTGATACCCCCAAAAGCTGGACAGCAATTGGACCTTCACTTAACAGTGTGCTTTGGAGCAATGTCCACAGAAACACAATGCCAGGGAGGAGCTCTCAGTGAGCAGCAGCAGCACCTGTCTGCACATTCCTCCTTGGACTCCACATCCACGAGCAGTGTTTGTCACACACACAGCCCAACCTGGATTTTTGTCACACCATGGGCTGGCTCTGTTTGTGAGGCTGCTACAGCAAACTTTCCATTGGTCAAGCTTCTAATCAGCAAATTTCTACCTCCCTGTTTGCTTTGCTTCTCCTTCTGCTCCCATCAAGTTTGCAAAGGGAAAAGTGCAGGAGGAGAGGTGAAAACCCTGGCTACAGAGCAAGCAAGGCCAGACATCAAGTGTGATCAGCTCTTTGCCTGAGGACCAAACCAATTCTCCATGGCTCCAACAAACCCAACAATCACCCAGAAGTAGCTCATGGAAATGACTTCATTGATCCTTTTTTCTGTTCACTTCTCCACTGTTTGACCTATTCAAATCCATGATCTTGGCTTCTACTCCAGCCAATCCATGAGACAGAGATGTTTCATGAGACGTTGTTGTTGTTGTTCTATTACAAGTTCAGGGTTTATTGGGCATTTTTGGTCTTTTGTTGTTGTTGTTGTTGTGCTTTGTACTTTTACTTGTGTAAGAAAACTAGATGCAAAAGATCATTAGAGAATCAAACCATAGACTGCATCCTCTGAGTGTACACAAGGAATAACCTCCACCTAGTGACACTGGGTAAGTCACATTTCTCTCAAAGCTGACCAGTAATTTACCAGCTTTTCCAGCTCCCACAATGGATACTAATCTGGTATATTGTAGATTATCCAGGGTAAACTCTCACCATCCATATTAATACCCACTCTGGCTGTGATTATTGATCATCCAGCAGGAAGGTGATGCATTGCAAGCACACAGGGCTGATGCTGATGTATTCAGGAGGTGTGACCTGGTTAATGGGGTGCATCTCCAAGTGCATCCATCTTTCAATCATTTCAATCAGGACTTCCTGCAGGGCTGCAGGCTTCCCTTAGGAGCCATCAGACCTTCTGCTTCTCCATCTACAGGGCTGACAAGAGATCCCTTCAGACTCCTCTGCCCTGCCACGGAAGGGGAGGGCACCTCCACTCCAAAGATTTAAAAAGGGACCCCTGGACATGTAGGAAGGAGATCTTGTGACACATCAACCCAAGGAAAGAAGACTGAAGGTTTATTACCAAGATAAGTATGAAGGTAAGTGGGAATTTTTTGGTGTGTAGCAAACATTTAGTTTGCAATTAATGCTTTTTTTTCATGTGAGTGCAATATTTAGGAACTGCAGTGGAGGCTGAAGAATTTTTCCTTAAAAATAACCTGAAAGAAATATACACATAGATATATTATGTGTATTCTTAAAAATTGCATCAAAAAATAACGCCAATAGCACAACCTCTCAAACCCAGGATGAAATGAGCCACTGTGAAACATAAAGTGAGATGCTCTGGTGCCCATCACTGTTATCAATACGTGAATAACAACATGGTCTGTGTGAACAAGCAGAGGTGCAACTTGTGCACAGAGGATTCATGCTCAATGCTTCCATTTGCATGTGCTGCATCAGTGAACAAACTCCAAGAATCCAAAAAAACCTGTCTTGTGACTTGTGTTAATCATGGTTGACATTGAGATGCTAAATTTAAAACATTTTTTCCTTTTTTTTTTTTTTAACACAAGAAAGTAGCAATTTTGTCTCTTTGTTTGTTTGTTTGTAATGGCAAGCCCCCTCTATTTGCTTGTTGTCTACTGTTTGGTAAAATCAAGGTAGATTTTATACCAGCTTTACCCACTAGTTTGTACATTATTCTCATTTCTGGAGGATCTGACGTCCTTGCAAATAGGAGCACAAAAGGTGCTTGCCTTGGTGGCATTTCTCAGGATGGAATGGATTTGAGCAAAAAGAATAAAGTTCTATTTAACATTAATCCTCTGATCAGATCAGCGTGGGCTGAAACACCCTCTGAGCAAGGGGAGGTTTGGCAGCAGGGCAGGGGGAAGGCAGCAGCAGGGAACAGCCTCACATTTAGAAGTGAAGCTGGGAGGTTGTGCAGATATGAAAGACTTTTCCTGCACCTTGTGGTTCTCTGTTGTTCACAGGGGCTGCATAAACTCACAGCGTCTGCCCTGGCCCTGCTCCTGGCAGCCTCCTTCGTCGCCTTCTCCTGCAGTGCCCCTCAGGTGAGCTCAGGATGGAGCTCAGGAAACTCAGAGCTTGGTGCCATTAAATATTTGCACTAATTAGCAATGACATGGAATGTTGACATGTCTCTTCTCCCCTTTTTTTTTTTTTTTTTTTTTTAAATAAAGGCTCATTTCCAGAGGAGAAACTGGACTCCTCAGGCCATGCTTTATTTGAAGGGTGCACGTAAGTCCTGAGCTCTTTCTGTTTTGAGGAGAGAATTTTCTCTACCCCTGGATTATTCCTTTGTTCCACACAAGCAGGAGATCCTGAGGATGCTGTGGGGTAAAAGTTTGGAGGCTTGCAGGGAGGATGTGCTAATTGCATGGTGCTAATTATGTCATGGTCACACCTTTGGTCCCTGTACAGGCCATGCACTTCAAAGTTGGGCTCAATGGTCCTTGTGGGTCCTTGTGGGTCCTCCCCACTCAGAATATTCTCTGATTCTGTACTTAGATATTTTGTCCTTCTATCCAAATCATCAAATTTAACAGAAATATTAAGATGAAAAATTGTATTCTGAATTGTTGATTTAAAATTAAGAGATGTCAGGGAGGGCAGGCATTAAGGGACAAAAATAAAAAAAANCCTTTGGTCCCTGTACAGGCCATGCACTTCAAGGCTGGGCTCAATGGTCCTTGTGGGTCCTCCCCACTCAGAATATTCTCTGATTCTGTACTTAGATATTTTGTCCTTCTATCCAAATCATCAAATTTAACAGAAATATTAAGATGAAAAATTGTATTCTGAATTGTTGATTTAAAATTAAGAGATGTCAGGGAGGGCAGGCATTAAGGGACAAAAAAAAAAAAAGCTCCCTGTAAATTAGAGAAAAAAAAGAAAGTGATAATCCTGAGAGAAATGCAAAAGGGAGACAATATAGATAATTGCAACACAAAGTAAATTTAAGCTCCAAACAACCAAAAATATAACTGAAAGTTCTAGTGACATTAATACAATTATTTCTAGTCATAAAAGTGAAGATTTTGACTCTTTTTTAGAAATTCTTTTAAAAACAATTCTTCCAACTGAATAATGCATTGTGTTACTTCCCCAGCGAGCTTTTTATAATTCTTATTGATGCACAGGAAGCAAAGTGACTTTATTTTGTTAGTCTGGGATTTGGGGTGAGATTTTTTCTTTCAGCAAAGAGATTGAAGTCTCTTGACCATATACAAAATTTTAAAAAGTCCTTTCGGGATTATGAAATAGGAATTACAACAAATCTGGGGGTTGTTTTTACTCTTCTCCCACTGCTTTTGTAGAGGGGCGTCGCTTCATCGCAGATGAGAGCCAGAGGAAGGCCCTGTATGACAGAGTGCAGCTTGGTGAGTCCATCATCACAGGGGGCTGGAGCCCATCCACCTGCCCCAGGAGACGGGAGAAATCCCTGGAAACGGGAGAGGATTTGTTTTCCTGCAATCATAGCCAAGGAAACAACTCAACCCCCTTATTTAGGTCCCTTCATTCCATCCAGCACATGACAAAAACTGCCCTTCCTCTCTGGTGCACCTGTGTGATTTCATTTACATAATTTCCAGACTGACCTGGCTGCTAAGTGGGATTTTTATCAGTGCTTTTGACTTTCTTTTTGCATTGGAAAAAAAAAAATCAAATCAAGCTATTAATTGTGCTGAAGTGAAAAATAACAGAAGCAGAGACAATGCCAATCCACACTAGGCAATGTTTCTGGAGGGAACAGAATGTTGTAAAATAGTTAGGAACTTGAAAAAAAGGAAAATATTCTTTTTCCCTTCGGAGGGGCTTTGAAATAATCTCCCTTTTAAAAAGATTGCTAATCTCTCTTGTGTTAATTATCAGGCTGGTTTTGTGCAGACAATATTATAGAGTGAAGGAGACTATTATCCTGTCTTTGAGTGTCTAGTTATAGAAACAATAAAAAAACAAAGAACAAAGTAAAGAAATGCCATAAGACACTAACAAATCATGCATCTCTGTCCTTTTCATTCTAGAAACACGCAGCCAAAACACAAATCCTTTATCTCTTTCTGAAGCTGCTGCACTGTTCCTTACTTCCTTACAGAAAGCACGAGAAGGTAAATGCATGTTTTGTCTGACTTTTTTTAACGTGGTTTTTCAGTATTTCATTTACTAGCAATTTAGCAAATTATTCTAAAAGAGCACAAAGCTCTAAAAGAGCACCCTGTATTGGACTGCACATTTACACAGATTACAACATGAGCCACATGATGATAGCAGGTAAATATCTGTATATTCTACTTTTAATTTTCTCTTCAGATGTTTTACTGGTTTGGATTCAGGGGAGTGGCTATTTTTTAATTGAATTTTCCAACCCAAATCTTTACTGTGATTACTTTTTCTATATAAATATTGTTTGCTTCTGAAAATATTATTCCTCCACTGGGTTTGGTGCAAAGGCTTAAGAGTCCATAAGAACCCCAGGAGAGTAGGAGAGGAGCTGATGTTTTTTTATCACCAGGCTGAGACCCTAAACCTTTGCTCTCCATATCCCCTGTCCTTAAATCTCTCACCTCTTCAGCTACCACAGATTTTTTTTTTTTTTTTTTCCGGAAATGGAGCTGAGGCTCTGGGCTCAGCCCTCTCTTCCCTGCCCTGGCAGAACTTTGAACAAAAGAAAAAAAAAATTGGAGAGAGAGAGAAAGGCAGAATTAAAAATGGGCATAGTGCTTTGGACAAAATAGATGAGCACTTCTAAAGTGAAATCAGTGAAAGTGTCTCATTTGTATGCCCACAAAACCACCTGAAGGTGGAATTTTTACAAATTTTAGTTGTTATTTTCCTGCCTGCTGTTGCTGTAGCAGGGGAGATGGACAGCAACTGAGAAAAAAGGGTGAAATATCTGAGAGAGATAAGCAGAGCTGGCAGCTTGTTTGGAAAAAAACCTATGTGGAGTAACATTTCCATCACTGGTAAGAAATAACCAGTCAAACCTGGCTAAGCCATGGCCTCCAAGATGAGCTGATTTTAGACTTGACTGAGGGCAATGCACAAATGAAGAACAAATCCATTATTTTCTTCAGCATGAAATTTTTTTGCCACATCCTACCTTACCCCTCTGGACACGGTTTGTATTTTTGTTCTTCAGCAAACAGGAGAATTCCTACATTTAAAAATGAGAGCAGACATGATTGTTTGTAGAGGTGCTGCCTCTCTTAGCTGAGCAGTCACACTGCACTGAATCTGTGCCTAAGGCACATCTGAAGGCTGAAAACTTTGGCTGGCTGAACTTTCCTTTATCTACAACTTATTTCTCCCCATTGTGTCTTGTGTTACAGTGGAAGAAGAAAACAGTGATCACCCTGGCTACTTGACAGACAATCTATCAAATTGGTGAAATTATTTAAAATGTCTTTAACATTTGTACAGCTTTGAGCCTGAAAGCATAACTTGTGTAAGTAGAGTGTTTCATCCATTCTCACTGAAGTTCCTGAAGGGTGAGGTGTTCTCACAGTGCAAAATTTTGAATGCAAAGGGATTAAAAGGTACTAGTCCAGATAAGGAAAACATCTGTAAAGTTCCTGCTTTCTTTAGAGCATTTTGTATGTCCCATCTGAAATTTAAAACATATGGTACCATCTCACCTTAAAAGATGATTAAAACTGTCTTTTTAGACAAGCACTTCATCAAAAACTTTTTCAATTGTCTTTGGGAAACCTTCTACCACCTTCCACTTGGCTGAATATTGAAGCTTTTCAAACTCTGATAAAGACAGATTCCATTACCACTTTACTGGTGGCCCTCTAGGCTCCTGATGGTCAATAAATTCAGTGAGATACAAAAACATTCCAGGTATCTATAACTGCAAAGTGATTTTTTGGGGTGTTTTTTGGCAGATATCAGCATAGAGAATAGGCAGCAGCACTTATGGCCCCAGTTCACTCCTGCAGAAATACTCTGAATAATCCTACTGAGCCAGTCCCAGCACATAAAGACAGTCTGGGGACAGGTCTTGCATTATCAGGGCCTCATTAATGACTGCATTGTGACTGTATTTTTTGTTCTTTCTTTCTGAGTTGCAGAACTGGAATTATGCATAAATCTGCTAATTACCATTCTGTGCTGATAAGGATGTATTATTTATGTAGTTCTGTGATCTTACTGGAAAGCCCTCTGTAGTTCTGATGTAATTAAAGAGTAGCCACATGGTTTCTGTGTCCAAGCAATCCTTATTTTTTTAACCTTCTACCCTAGTCATGCTCTTCATTTTTTAATGTTAAATTTCCCTGAGCTTTCTCAGAACACTGCTAATTAATTCTAACTCACACCATGATGTTGCTTCTCCTCAACACAAAGAAGCACAGCTGAAGGAACAGAGGAATTAATTTGTTCCACGGGGTTAGAGGCACTCTGTCATTGTTTATAATCTGTATCAACCTATGGAGGAATGTAACTGGTGAAATCGAAGTGTCCTGCTTTGTTAATTTTTAAGCACTAATATATCTTCCAACAGCAGTGTTTGTTATATGACAGAACACATTCATGATGAACTTCACCTCCAGACCAGTGGTATCCACCAGAACCCTTTCACTAATCTGGCTGCCCTTTGTTTCAAGCGTATTTGGAATATCTCAGGAACATCTAAGTGATTTTCCAGCATATTTTCCAGGATCAACAGTCAGTGCTCAGACAAAAAGTAGCATAGAATCAGAGAACATAAACCTAGAATGGCCTAGTTTGGAAGGGACCTAAAAGATCATCCAGTTCCAAATGCCCTGACATGACCCAGGACATCCTAGGCTAGAAAAGTGAAAAGTAGAGGGGTTATCCATCCTTTGGTTTATCAGTGTCTTGAAATTTATACACCTCTGCCTGCCCCAGTGATACAGAAACTGTACTCACTCTATTCCCAGCTGACTGATTTTTGTGCATGTTCCTGATTTAAGATCTCAAGCTTAAACAATTCTACACAAATATAATGAAACAGAATAAACCTTGTGCCTTGCTGGTGAGCTGCTTGTGAAACACCAGTAATTTCCATCTGGAAGACAATCCCTTATGTAACAGATAGCTGCCACCAAGTTTGTCAGGTGTCAGTAACTGCTGGGAATGTGTGGCATTTAATTTGGGCAATCTGTTGCTGTGGCTGAATGAGAAGCCGTTCCCCTGATGCTATAAATTCAACATACAGAAGGGTTTTGCTGGAGATAAATTGCCTTGTTACCAATGGTGAATCATGAAATCAAGGAGAGCTAACATGAGCCCAAGGTGGGGGGCAGAGGTGGCTTTGGCCACTGCAGGACCTGAATCTGAGAATTCAGAGTAGTCCTGTCTCAAAAGCTGAGCATTGTTGAACATCAGGAGGGTGCTCAAGGCATGTGAGTGTGCTGAAACACACACAGCTTTCCTGCTCTACAACACAGCTTTGAAATACAAGCAATAAATACAGACTCCTCCATTTGTTTATGAAAACATCAACTTTCAGTCAATATGTCTTCATATATTCCTTCTTTGGGACTCTCAGCCATTACATCTTTTGACTCTGTAAGGGAAGTCTGATTAGGAGCACTTTGTGGAAGAAACACAAAATGCAGTTGTTCTCCATATAGTGAGCTGTGTGAATGGAAACATTTGCAGTATCTTGGCTTTCAACATTTTTAAATGAAAAAATTACTGTGGTTAATTACCTTTTAAATGGCTAAAGAAATAGTGACTCTTTTTAATTCCAAGTAAGTTTTTACCACAGAAACTGGAACCTGCCTTCTGAGAATACTCTTTAATGTTTCTGAATCAGCTCAAGAATGAAAGTGCAGTTTTAAAACTGATTTTAGGTGGCCAAAAATACAAATAGGTACATTGCCACTTTTGTTCTAAATGGCCTATAGTCAGAACCATGTCATCAAGTATTGGTTAAGCATTTGAAAGGTGGGAGCCTAACCAAAGGCAGACATCTAGGCTCCCCCTGGGATTGACAGGAAAGGTAAACACCTCCAAAGCTTACACTGTCCTACCTGCTGAAAGACAGGCTGAATAAAATCCTGGAAATGTCTTTTCTTGAGCAGCATGAGAAATTTTTGATGCACAAGCTACAAAAACAAGAGATTGAACTCGTTCCTAACATCTTCACATCAAGATGTGCTTCTGAAGAGCCTGTTCAGGCACTCTGTGCATCTCTAGGAGCTGAAATACTTCTAAAAGCTCTCTGTAAGGCAAATGAAATGTTTTGTTCTTGTGAGGATCAGTTATTCCCCAAGAACTCTGAAGTCTCAGGTGCTTTTCAAATCATACGTGCAAGTTTTTTAGCATTATTTGTTAGGATTAGGTCTCTTCTAGAAGAAGTGAAATAAGAGCATGGGTTAATAGAAATTACTGATCCTTGAATGTTGTCACATTGGTCTGTGGCTTCTTGTCTGCAGGGGAAGGTGCTACTCAAGGAAATTTTGTCATTCACTTTAACCAAGTCACATTAATTTCCTCTCAAACCAGTTTGTTAACAAACTTAAAACCTACCACAGGATGAAAATAAAAGAGACATACCAGAGGAATCAGAAAAATAAACAGTCTGCTGTTTATTGTGGGTCTAAATGACCTCAGAAAGATGACTTCATTTGTCTCTAAAATTCAAATGCCCACTGCATAAGACTTTATATTGTTCCACAGGAAGTATGTTTTACCACTGGATCAAGACACTTCTGTGTGCTGTAAAAAAGTGTTTTAAATTATGTAAGCTTACAATAAACAGCATCAGGAAAAAGAAAGACCATTTTATTTTCAGTGTATCTTTTTTAACTCTTCAAATATTCCTCCAGTGTAACACTTTTTTTTCCTCTAATTTTTTGAGCTCTGGTTTAAAGTTCATGTTAACTTAGGAGGGGAAAAGGGGAAACATAAATTAAGTAAGAATTCCTTTGGGATACCCAAAGTGTAGCTATTTGTCTAGACTATGATTAATACAGATGATTCCACAGACAAAATTATGATCTGCAGATTGTATAAGCTCCTGAGGGGATTGTCTCATTCTCTAGTTTTATTAAGCCTGAAAAATCTCTTCTACCTCAAAGGGGCACAAAAAATTGTCATTTAAACTACTTTCAAGGTGAAACAATATTAGGCTTTCCAAAAGCTCAAGTAACATTTAAGGTTCCCCTAATTATATCACACTGTCCTTAACACAAAGCTTGCCAAGCCTACAGGAGAAACTGTTGAGTGGATGGGGAGCAATGCCGGGCTGAGAGCAACGAGTTCAGTTCCTGTATTCTCCATGCTGCTTCTTTTTGCCTTGTGGCAAGGCTCCAAGGGAGAAGGGGGACTTGATGTTCTGCCTATCCCTTTCAGCTTCCTCATCCTCGTCGTATCTCTCATCCTCATCCTCGTCCTCGGCGTCGCTGTGGTGAGGGCTGGAATGCTGCGAGGCAGAGGGCGATGGCGGCACGGAGGAAGGCCTGGGGTACCTGAAACCTTCCGTCTGCCAGGGAGAGAAGCAAGGTGAGTGTACTGAGTGCCTCGATTGGTTTGATACAGCAATTTGAGGCTGTCGTCCCTTCAGAGGAAGCCCGTGGTCAGATGTAAGCGAGACCTGCCCTGCACTCTAAAATCAAACTTCCTTCAACCCAGCTCCCCTGGCAGTAAGTACACACTTGTATGACAGAGATGTTTACCCTGGGCCATAAACAACATGCTGCCCTTCCAGCACTGCTTTTTGCAACACATGGCTATCTTTACTGAGCCTTAGAACAATCAGCACAACACAAAATCCTTCTGTACTCTACTCTGTAGTCAGAATGTGCTTACTGAAATTCAGGCTTCAATCTGAACATTCAAAACAGTTTTCCAGTTATGTCAGCATCTGCAAAACCAGAAACCAGCAAGGGGTTTTGGTCTGAACCTCCTCTCTCCTGATTGACAAAATAAAAAGAGTTGCTCTTTGGAGGTTTGGTTTCAAGTAACATTGTTCTGAGCAGCCTCTCTTCTCAAATTGGTGCTAATCTGGAGTAGGCAAGAACTGCTTGAAGGTTTGCTTTTAAAGTGATCCCTTGCAGCTTCAGTCAACATTCCATGTTCAGATGAAGGCAACACCTTGCCTTGCTTTCCCTAGAACATCCTTTCCCAACTCCCCTCTATTTGGTTGGTGCAGAACATCTCCATGGCATTTAGCAGAAGCAAAAATTAGAAGCTGCCACTCCAAACCAAGAGGAATTTGAATGGCCAGTTCCTCAGCTGGTCCAAAGTGGCATAGTCCCATCCAGCTCTGCCTAAATCATCTGAAGATCTGTCCTGTGTCACACCTCTAACCCTGTGTTTGCATCTGGTACCAGAAGGTTGTGGGTTAACCCCAGTCAGCAACTCAGCCCCCCATGGCCTCAGCTGGCTCTTTCCTGGAGGGGCCAAGGAGAGAATCAAAAGGGGGAAAGTGGGAAAGCTCATGGGTTAGATTAAGACAGTTTAGTAGGGAAGGCAAAAGCTGAGCACACGAGCAAAACAAATCCAGGAATTCATTCCCATGGGCAAGAAGGTGTTCAGCTATGCCCAGAAGAGCAGGGCCCCATCACAGGTAACATTTACTTGAAAAGACAAACACTTGAACTCTGAACTTCCCCCTTTCCTCCTTCTTCCCACAACTTTATATACTGAGCATGATGCCATAAGGTCTGAAATGTCCCTTTGGCCAGTTAGGGTCAGCTGTCCTGGCAGTGTCCCTCCCAACTCCCTGTGCACCCCCAGACCCAGAAGCAAGCCCTGCTCAGCAAGAATTAAAGCATCCCTTTTATCAGCACTGCTTTCAGCACAAATCCAAAACACAGCCCAGCTACTGTGAGGAACCAAATGTCCCAGCCCAAAACAGCATACTCCTGACTGGAGACTGGGTCTACTACTTGTTAAGCTTTTAATTAAGAGTTCCTATTCCCTTCAGTTAAACTCAAACTTCCTAACTCTCTTCTCCCTCACACTCTTCCTCTCTCTCCTTGTAAAGCAGTTAAAATGAACTCATCTCCAAAAACAGACTTTACCTTTGGTGGAGCACTCGGTTCCATCTCAAATTTGTCTGGGAATGTTCTGCTGAGGGCCAAGTGTCTGGCATGCTTGTAATACTGCAACAATACAGAGAAGCCATTAGAAGTCATAGAAATCTTGGGTAGGCTTAAGCAAAGGGAGAAAACGAACATAAAACGAGTATCTTCTAAAAGACAGTGCTGAACAAAGGCTAAACTGTGTTTTCAGACAAGCAGAACCCAGGTGATATCACTGCTTGTACTGTGAAATGATGAGCCACTCATGACAGATTCACACCAAAGAAGTCTGGAACACAATCTGAATAAGCTGCCTCTAAGATGCATTAAGATGGAAACCAGGACTTGGTCACTATAGTTCCTATTGAGTGACAGGTATTCTTTATCCCTCAGGAAAGAACTGTGTTTTTTTTTTTTAATGAAGCAATGTTACATCTTTAAGTGTGCATGTGTATTACACATATGTTTTAGACTCGTTCAAAGTCACTTTGGACTGCACAGAAGCATGTGTAACAGTGACAGAGAAGTAACATTGATGAGTTCACTGATGCCTGGTATTTAAGAATTTGACAAAAATATTTTTAGATCCACTGTATTCCCGAGTTTGCAGCACATGCACAGAAAAAAATAGCTTGTTATATCTTATGCAGTGTTGGGAACCACATAAATACTAAAGTTCTCACACAGGTATCAGAGAGGAAAAGGTCTAAAATAGTAACAAAACTCATATCAGAAGTGCATCCACTTCTTTAGTCCTGCGGACTTGAGAACAATACTTTGCTACTGTCTTCTTAATGGGCGCTTTCTGTGTCAAATTAAAAACACTACTTTGCATTTAAAGCACAGAGGTAGTTAGGGAGTGTTGAGGAGCCACAGGGCCCAGCAACATTTCATGAAGGACGGGAAGGATTTTTCAAAGTATCCAGATGACTTTGGAACACAAATTCTCCTTAGCATAGGTGTTGCCAGCAACACCAGATTTTTACATTGTGTTTAGCACCAGACAAGCTCTGGTGGTGTGACTGGATTCTGCTCTACCCTACTCAGTCTCTCTGCCACTGGAGTATGGAAGGATTACACTGAAATGTGCAGGCTCTGTCTTTAGCCCCTTGGAGATGGGAATTTCAGCACAGGGCTGTGTCCTTGCATTGCAGCAGCATGCTGAAGGCTCTGGCTGAGCCTGTGAGCCTGGAATTTCAATGCCTCCCTGCCACACACCCTGCCCAGGTACTTCCAGTCCAGCAGGTCCGAGAGGCGCTCGGTGCGGTTCCTCTGGATGATCCTCTGGCGCCGGTTCTGCTGGCAGAAGCCGTACAGGAACTGGGTCAGCTGGTTGCACGACTCGTCCGGCGAGCGGAACCTCCTGTCCACGATGTAGATCCCTGAGGGGCACAAGAAAGGCCGAGGTGAGCGGGACCAAAGATGGGATCTGACCTCCCACACCTCCAACCTGCCTTCTGGCACCCAGCCTTACAAGTGTTACATGCAGTACATCCTTTTTAATGTCAAAAGGCAGCTACAACTGGCACGTTTGTTACCGTTCTGATGGAATCAAGAGATGCAGAGGAATATGCAATTTAAAAAAAACTTTTATTTTCTTTACTTTTCAGGCTGAAATTCAGCAAATTCTTCAAAACTCAGAGGCTTTATTGTTGCTGTGCAAGTATCCAAAAGGGTTCGAGTTTCTGGATAAAGACATAGCATTTTTGTCTCCCATAATTTTTAAAATACTGACTTCTTAAAGAAAACATAATCAATCTAGTGCTTCCCTAGCTTGCTGTAGAATTCACAAGTGTGGATGGCCAGAATCAGGCTGTAGGAGAGAGGCTGTGTTTTCTGTGGAAATACAAGTGTTTCCATAGAGACAGCTGACTCACATACATCATTCAACAGACAATTCTGGCAGAGAGAGGGCAGAGGTAAGCTTTGCCTCTACATTGCTGAGATTAATGCTTTATTTTTGACACCTTCCTTACACCAGGGTGCTGGAAAGAAGAGGGTACAAGACCTGCAGCTCTCTTAATGGACATGACATGCAAAACTACCTTAATGACTTGCCTAGGGCCAGCACAGTAATTTATATCCATTCACATCTATGTTTTGGCAGAGAAGAGCAAGTGACCTGTATTCTGTGGTCTTTCTGAAGGGTCTCAAAGACATGTCCACCCAGGCAGGTATATCTGTATTTTGTACCTGGCTCTAACCCTTGCCCCTAGGTCAGGCAAAGGTGGCAGCAGTGTGGGGCTGTCACTGCCTCATTGTGGAAACAAATCCCAGGTAGTTGGAAAGGGGCTCTAGTTTGGGAACACACTCAATATTCACAGAACCATAGAATTATAGAATGGTTTGGGTTAGAAGGGACCTTAATGATCATCAGGTTCCAACCCCCTACCATGGGCAGGGACCTTCCACTGTCTCAGGTGGCTCAGAGCTATATCCAGCTTTAGTGGCAACTGCACCAGTTGGAAAATAGGGATAATCAACTCTAAAAGGAAGATCTACTGAGGCAGAGAATGACTCAAGAGGCAGAATTGTCCAGGCATAGGCACTGCAGTCATGAACCATTTGTAAACTTTCTGGAGCAGATCATTATTTGAAGTAGATTCCTTGTATTTCCATGGCTCTTTTTCATTTTTTTTTTCTTTTGAAGTGTACATGTTAACTTAACGTTTGTTTGGGGAGGGTCATGTCATTGGTCTCAGAGACCCAGACTATTAAGAGAAGCAGACCTCCCCTTCTTCTTTGGTAGGCTCAGTGTTATAATGCAACCACAGGCACTAAAGGGAAGTGCTGGGAGACTCTAGACTGATATGAGCAGTGATGAATTTGGAAGGATACAGCAGACAAAAGGTTAAAGGGGGGAGGAAATAACCTGGAAAGGGTTCGGATAAATATGAAAGCTGAAATCACTTGTCCAACTTAACAAGATATTCAGAGCTCTGAATATATTCCCTCAACGAATTCCCTTGTCCTGGAGAAACATGAATTTGAGGAGTAACAGCATGGTTGATGTGCTTTTTGCTTTCCTACCTCAGAGGTGATATTTTGATATGCTGTTAAAGTTTTTACCATAAGCTTCTGGGTCAGCAACATGTTCCTGCATGAAACAGCCAAATCCAGAGAGGTTTGTGGTTACACTGGGAATGCCCATCACAGTACACTCAGCTGCAGAATGAAAAAGGCAAAAAGGGTTTTAGAGCAATGTACCTGCAATGGTGTCACCTTAAGAGAAAAAAAAACCCTAACAGGCAGACAAAGTCCCATAACACTAGAGCTGCTCTGAAAACGTCAAGTGAAAACTATAACAAGGTTTTGTTGTGGATTATGGGGAAAAAACATAAAAAGAAATTTTAAACACAAAATTCACTCTGTGTTTGCAAACATATGTTTGAATTTCAGAGCAGCTAAACTGAAAACTTTCTGGGAGGGCAGTTTTGAAACAGAGAACCCCAATATACGGTCAGGACTATTTGGATTTTAAATTGGAGCCTAATGTACACCTATGTTCATTAGTTGTTCACAACTCTTCAAAAAACTGAATCTTTTAGGAACAGGAGGATATCAAACTTGGGATTTTGATGGTTTGCCAACAGGTCTCTATAGCAAGAATATAAACCAACAAAAAAACAAAATAAAAAGCACACCCCAAAACAACAAACCCCACCATTAACTCTGGACTGCCTTCACAGTAGATGTGGAGCTAGTTTTATAAAATCTGAAAATGTATGCATTTTTTGTAGTTTTTGCTGTCACAGCCATGAGTAAGGATAACTGCTTACCCTCCTTAAAGAGTTTTTGCCAAGGAGCCTAAGCCTAACCTAAACCAGCATGCAGACTCCAGTCTTACAAAAAGTGCAAAGACATCTACGTGGCCTTCATTCATATGATAATAAAAATGGTGTCTAGAAAATAGTTGCAAACATACCTTAAAAAAAGCACTTCTTGTTTCTGGGAGACATAAATGGGTATTGACAAAGAAAATATTTTCAGTCAGAATCTGTATGCCCTCTGCATTTTTAGAAATTTCCAGTTAATTCAATGAGATTCACTACCACTGCATGTATTTCTGTTAAATAACTTAGCTATGGTATTACATAATTCTCTCAAATTTTGATCTTGAATTAAATCCACTGAACTATGTCAGCTGGCAGCATCAGATTTCTTGCCTTGCTTTTTTTAATTCCTGCACACTTTCTTTCAAAATCCTCCAACCAAGAATTAAGTTTTTCAAATTAATTCTTGTTCTAAAGCCATAGAAAATCAAAAGATTACACATTAGTACGGGGAAGAGTCCAGTGCAGCGACAATTTTGCCAGCAGAGGAAATGACCTTTGCATGGCAGAGGAAACAGAGTCTAAATTTTTTCAGCACTCCAGAAGGAAGTGGCTGCATCAACAGAATGGGTGTACATCTTTCCACACTAGCTGAGGATATAGTATTCCTACCTGGAGTGTAGCCCCAGGGTTCATAGTAAGATGGGAATACACCAAGGTGGCAGCCTCTAACAAACTCCTCATAGTCCAAGGGCAGCAAGGGGCTCGTTGAAGAAAGGAATTCTGGATGTAGGATCACCTGGATATTCAAAACGTATGTTAGAGGTGAAAGAAAACCATCACTGATATATTTCAATTATCAATGAGCTTAGGCAACTTATTCATCCTGGTCTTTTTTCTAAGTATCTAGACAAATCTCCTTTGACCATCCATCTGTTATCTACCCCACTTCTCACACTACAATGCATCCTGTCTATGTGCATTCTTGTCCTGGAAATAGCCCTGATAATGAACCCTTTTTTTACTGGACAGGTATTTAGCTTTAGCCTTCTTCATCAAGGCCCACATGCATTGAGGATTAGGCCTAAGGCTGTGGCATTTGGCAAGATTGGGTCTGTTGTGCAAAGATGCAGAGGATTTACAAAGGCCTGGAGTGACAGGACAAGGGGCAATGGCTACACACTGACAGAGGGGAGGTTCAGATTGGATGTTGGGAAGAAATTGTTCCCTGTGAGGGTGGTGAGGCCCTGGCACAGGGTGCCCAGAGCAGCTGTGGCTGCCCCTGGATCCCTGGCAGTGCCCAAGGCCAGGCTGGATGGGGCCGTGAGGACCCTGGGATGGTGGAAGGTGTCCTTGCCCATGGCAGGGGTTGGAATGAGATGATCTCTAAGGTCTCTTCCAGCCCAAACCATCCTATGATTTTGTTGGGATGTCTCATTAGGAGGAGGCCTCAGGCAGACACAGCACTTCTGAGCTTCACAGCATCCCCTGAAATAAAGGAATGCTCACTGTACCCAACAGGTCTCCCAAGAACAGAGGGAATTTTGAAAGCACAGTAGGGTGCTTTAGCATTATAGCCCTGTCACCACCAACCTGTGCCTAGGCCAATTAACCTTGCTGAAAGACAACTCTAAGGACCAAAGTTAATTTATCTGCATGACTCTGCAGGGCTTGGGGGTTACTGCCCCCAGCTGCTGCTTAGTTAAGAAGTGCCTTGTATGTGGTGCCCAGCCAGCTTCAGGAAGAAGAAATGAGAGGCAATGGTTTAAACTGCTCTGGGTTTATTTCCCTGCATGAACATACCACAGCCATTATTCCATGCCCAGGATATGCTTTTATCCCTTCTTAATTAGATTGTCATGCTACTCACTTGAGTAAGCAAATGAACGTTCTCAAGTAGTTAATGGGCTGTAAATTCATTTTGCAAGCTTAGCTGATCCCAGTGATTCCACTGGAATTCCTGAGGGTATTTTTTACATGCCAGCTGTGTCTGCCTGGATATGTTATAGCTCTCTCAAAATTACTGTCAATTTGGAGTTTACATAATTTCTTTTTAAATCATATTCAGCTCATTAAGTATTAAGCCTGTTCATGCAGGAGGTCATTTTTCAGCGGTAATGACACATTTTTACAAACTTGACATCTGCTGAGAAGCAGAAGGAGATATCTGCTGTGTTATATCCTATCTGCTCTGTAATGCCTTCAAGTAGTTAATTGAGGCATTTTTTTACTACATTTGTACACAGTGCATCCTTCCCCCCTACTTTTGTTATATCTCTTGTATTATTACCATATTATGATCCCAGAATTCATTTGAGTTAATGTTCATGTGTTAAGTCCGGAAGAAGCAACTAGGAAGGTGTAAGAAAATATTTACTCAGGTATAGCCATGGGTTAAAAAGAAACTGAGAATAAGTGGTATGTTATTGTTAGAGATACCCTGGATCTGGCTTTAAAGAAAAGGTTCGGAAGAGGAAGAATTTCCAATTTTAGTTTCAGCTTCGATGAGACAGATGTTGAAAAAGTCATAGTTAGAATGTCAGAGATTGCCAGAAAAAAAATAAAAAACAACCTCTGGCAGACCTGTGAAAGCAGGAGCTGTTAATTTCTGTGGTTTGACAAGGTAAACATGGAAGTAAGGAAAGGATTTATTGGTGTAAGTTTAGTTTCAACAGATGATGTAAACATGAGCATGGCCTGAACAGGAATTCTTTCTACTCAGGATCAAAGCTCTGGTTAACCTTTTACAGAAAATGCTGGGCATCAGAGTGTTGCTCTTAAGAGATGAATCAATACTTCAGGAATGTCTGTGCTCAAACCTTGGACCTCCAGTTTTAGGCAAAAGAATCTATGTCAGAGTTTTCTATCTGGGTGCAAATGACCCATGGCACTTTCTTGATTTCAGGAGTAGCAGCTCCTCATTCAGTGCAGGAGGCAGCAATGAAACAATTCCCTAACCTCAAACTTCTAACTTGAAATTAACTTGGCCAAACAGCACCTGAGGATCTCTTTGCAGGGACAAGCTGTTACTCCTGGAAAGGCAGGAAGAGAGAAGTATTCCAGCAGCATAATACCATCTATCAAGAATTTAACTGCACTCCCTATGCTAACAATGCAGGCTGAGAGTGTTCAAAGGAATCCTGTTCTGTATCTAAACGGAGGCCAGCGCGCACCTTGACGCGGTCTGTGCGGTTGTTGAACAGCCCAATGCGCCGGATGGTGTTGAGGATTGGGTCATTGCTGTCATCAATCATGTTGTGGGTGGTCACTGGAGGCAGAGAGTGTCTCTGAATACAGAAAAGGCAATCCATAAATCAAACAAACCCTTGGCAAGCAACCCTTCCTAAGCCTACGGGAAGACAGAGGCAGATTTTGTCATTGATGTCAATAAGCTTAGTCTACCTCAAAATAAATTCATTTCTACTAACTTTTAAAAGGGCCCCCCATTTAATTGTGAAGATTTTTAGTCAATGTTGTATCTCCTTAGAGTTTGATTTCAAATATTTAATAACATTGGAAAAATCCAGTCTCGGGAACAACTCAAAGCTCACACTTAGTTCAGAATGAAAGAATTAGGAATGCATGTGACTAAAGGAATATCCATGGACTCCCCAAAAGATTAGCTTGGGTCATATTCTCATAAAAAACAATCAGAGCTGATTTTCAGTGTTACTGATGAGAAGTATATTTGCTGAAAATTTCCTCCCAACTCACACAAATTGTTATATGCCATACACAATCCTTCAACACCATCACATTCATGATTTAGATGTTTATACAAATAACATATTTTCTGACCTGAGTTGAAAAGATGGCTCTTTTCATAATGCTTATGTCATCTCGGTCAAGAATCTTGTTCAAGTCTGGGATTTCTCCTCTGCAAAAGAAACACACAACCAATTTTACCAAATGAGTCGTTGTCCTTTTTGTTAAGAAAATGAAGAAATGGCCAACAAGGTCTGATCTGATGTTTTTGATAACAGCATGAACCTTGCCTTTGTTTTCATGGCCCTTCTATATTCCCTATATTGTGTTCTCCCATATACTTGCCAATCTGCCAATTAGCTTTTGAAAAAAACCCAAAGAATTGGTTTCTTCTGTTTTTTTGGACACAACTTGTGTTTACAGAAGTTCCAGTCATGTCACCTGTGCTTTGGGTCATTCATTTCCAACTGTCTTCTGAAATTATATGACTGAATCACTAACACATTTTGTTTTTTCTTAGGTGCTTTTTTAAGCTGAAGTAACTTGTTTTTGACAGTGGATAAGCCTTTGTGTTACTTAGACATTCCCTGTGTCTCTTAGGACTCTTTCCACCACCAAAGGCTGCTGGCACCTTTAGTTTTTCTCTATGATTGCCTGTTAGACAAGTGTTTTGTTTACAGTCCTGTACCTTTCTACCATGCCCTCCCAATGGGTGCCAAAATTCCTTACACAAAGAGCAGAAGCACAGAAACAGCTCAATTAAAGCCACCTGAACTTGAGGCTCTGCAAGGCAGAGCAAAGCAACCTATTCACTCACTTCAGCAAGGCGTTGTAGAGTTTCCTTCCAAACTTTTCTTTCACAGATTGTGCAGTGTCCCTAGGAAAAAAAAAATATTTATAAACAGGAGAATCCAGGACCAAGACAGTACAAAAGAGATTCCTGCTGTTGAAAACTAAACTGATATACTGATGGAACCAGGGATGCAGAGGCAGACAGAGGTCAGGCTCTCAAAGCTCTTTTCTCCAGCCAGCAGTTGTGCTGATGGATTCCAGCACAGCTAAGGATTCAACCTGCACCTACAAATGGGTGCACTGGGAAAGCCAGGGGCGAGCTTTGCCAGGGATTCCTTCAAACCCTCTTCTCTGATCAGCAGACCACATGTCAGCTGTGAAAAAAAGATCATATCTATAACCCCAGATACTGTAACATGCTCAGTAATAATGAACAAAGAGATGTCCAACATCTCTTGACCTAGAAGAGAGATGCAAGATATAAGAATTAAACATATAGGGATTTTGAAACCAAACTTCCCCCTTCAATTTGTGCCTTATTTCCCAACTCAAAACAAGTGTTAGACTAAAAGGCAGTTTGTCTTAATTAGTTTGCAAAAGAACAAATTTCCTGAAAAGCTCAGGCCAAGTTTTAAGCTATTAATGAGGCCTGTGTCAGACAAATGTTATATTTTAGCTAAGGAAGAACTCCAGTGAACCACTGTTCTGCATGCAAAGAGTTACTTTTATTATTCTGCCAGTGGTAAAAAATTCTGCTGTCAAAACAGCAAGTGCACTCTAAATTTGAGTAAATCTAACAGAACCTTTCCTGCCTTTCAGATTTTTAATTAAACTTTAGGCTAAGATGAAACTTGCTAGGTGAAATCCTAAACTTTACTGAGCTGGGAATCCACATACCTGTTTTTAGGTTCTCTCTCCCAGCTCACACAGATGCAAGAGTGGATGAGTTAATTTTGGGTGAGTTGTAAAGCAGCCAAATGTCAAGCCACACTGATCCAAACCCCAGCAGGATAGTTCCCACATAACCATATTTCCATGGATTGACATGCACAGTATCTATAATTTAACCCAAGTGGGACAGACTACTTTTTGAGAAGCAGAGGAAAAGAAGGATTTTATACCCCGAGTTGGCCATCATGTATTAATTTATAAGTGCTGTATTCCTTCATAAGTGCCAACATGTTTTTGTCTTTAATTTCTGTGGCATCCTGAAAACCATCTGATATTATTATGTAATACTGCTGGCAGGTGGGTTTATCCTGGAGTTCAGATTATGACCATGATAATGCTGCTGTTCCTACACAGCTGATCCTATACAGAATCACACAGCAGGTAAAGTGAAGTGAAGGTTATTCCTGCTCCTGCTTTGCTTTTTTTGTTTGGAAAGTTGCAAAAGGAGTGGGGCTGTGACAATTTTCCCTTTATAGCTGTAAGTTTCACTGCTTGTTTATGGCTGCTGCTTGTTGTAGCCCATACAGAAAATTACAGACAATTGTTATCAACTGCTGATCTGCTGGATTGCACAGTGTAATTTCCATATCTCTAAATAAAAGAACATGTATTATTGATTTCTTTTTCCCACAGAGAATCTCAGTGTGAAAAATGAGCAGGCAGTCTTTATTTTGTGGGAACTCTCTGGCACATCCAAAGAGAGTACCAGAAACAGCCAGGAGACATCCAGAACACTCAATTTTCTCGAGCATTTGACTTAGTTGCTGCAAAACAAGTACTACTCACTAACAGAATGGCAATGCAAGTTAACTATAAATAACTTTGGGAAAAACAAAAACAAAAACAAAAAACCAACAACAACTGAAAGGAGAAATATTTGACCTTATTTATATTTCCCATCTTTCATGGTATCGAAATACATTCTAGCTACCCACAACTCTCAGTTTTAGCAAAAAAAAAAGGGGCATTATTCTCCAGCTGAGACTTTTTCAGGAATCCAGCTCAGACTGCACCAGGGTGGGAATGGCAATTACCAGAGCTGCTTCCGGACTGCTTGTCCTTTCAAGGTTTCCACGTTGAAATTGTTGGTCTTTGCTGGCATGATGAAGAACACAACAACTGTAACATCGGTCTTGTGAACCTACACGACAAGAAATGGAGAGGAATTTAAGAAAAAAAAATAACCTTATACTAGGTATCACAGCCAGCTTTAAGAATCAGCCACAGGAAATGCCAAATGCACTTTAGTTTTCCAGGAAGGCTCAGATCTTGTAGCTCTTGCTACAAATGAAGTTTCATCAAATTAGAGGTCAAGACAGAGATGTCACCCAGTTTCAATTTGGGTAATCAGATCTTCCTGAGCTCTCATGGTTTAGAGAACATGGCATTGGATGTGCACATAAACTGCACAAAAAGAAAAGGCCTACACACTTTCTCACCTGACACAAACTGTGCTGGCTCAAAGGAGTGTTTGGTTTACGAGCTGAGGAATGCCCAGGCGTGAGATGAGGGATTCCTACAGCAGCAAGTGCATGGGCAGAGAGAGAGCAACCATTTCCTACCTGAAACCCTGGCAAAGAGCATGCCAGACACACAAAAAGCCACCAGTAACTTCTTGCTCATCTCTCCCATCCAGCTACTTCAAAAGCAGAAAGCACTTGCTGTAAATTCTGATCCTTTATTTCTAGATAGTTTCACTTGCTAGTTTCTCCTGTGCATGAACAAGGTTCAAAATACCAGGTCCATTCACTGCTGCATGAATTAGGTTTTACTCCTCTCAGCAACTGTTTAATGAAAAGCTAAGGTGAACTCTGTTCAGAGCTGTAAAAATTAAATTACTCGGAATGGCCTCCATTTCAAATTTTAAATACACAAATATGCTGTTAGTGTGCCTTCTCTCAGACTGACAGAAGGAAATGTACAGTATAAAATAACCTATGGGAGTCAGATCTATCATGGTAATCATGGTATCATGGTAATGTTAATTAATGTTCTTCCCTTCCCTCTCCTCAAGTTCATATCTTGGAAGTCTTAGTGTGCATTAACAACGTCTCCCAACACTCACATTTTATTTCCAAAATTTTAGTAAGGTTTTCAGGCAGCAGAGGAAAATATCTTTATAAAATAAAACAATTCTATGAAATGGTATGTACTTTTTAGGTTCAGGCACACCACTGAGACTTGTCTAGGAAGTACCACCATTTCCAGATTTGTAATTAGTACAGGTAGTCTGCTACTCCCCATGGAAATATCTCTTGAAATAATTACAGAGCAAGTGTTGTTAGAACAGCTGATCAGATGCTGGCATCCACACTAGAAGAATAATGCAATAAATCCAGGCTCAGCTTATGGGAGAAGCAACAGTACACTGTTCTACAAAGCCTGGAAAAACTAGACCCAGTTTCCTTTAATTTCCATCAGCCTTGTTTGCCATGGATCTTACAAGGAAGAACTTCACAGAAAGGGTGATCAGGCAGTGGAAGGGGCTGCCCAGTGGGGTGGGGGAGTCACCAATAAACTCAATAAACAACTGGACATGGCTCTTAGTGCCATAGTCTAATTGACAAACTGGTGACTGGCCAAAGGTTGGACTCAATGATCTTGGAAGTCTTTTCCAACCTTAAAGATTTTATGATTCTATGACATAAATCATTAGCTGCAATAAGAGATTGCCGCAGTAATTGCTCAGGCAATGATCCCCCTCTTATCCCACAAGATTTCCACGTTATCAGCATTCACAGGTAACAGCCAAGTAAATGCCATTAACAGGCAGCTGATGTTGCACAGCACTGCCAAACAACTGACTTGTGTTGTGGAAGAAATACCTCAATTCAGTGAAGTCATCTGTGTGAATGGAGAGATTAAGAATTTCCAGAAAATCCTGAGGCTCTAAATGGCATATTAATAGAAGGTGGTGGTAGAACAAGTGCACTTAGGGCTCTGAACACTGGTGAATCTTTCATCTCTGCTGACAGTGCAATATCATAATTTTTATCCAGATTTTCTGTATCATTCAACTGATAAGAGTACAAAAGGCAAGAGTCTAGGACAACAGCTAACTGATCCTTGCCAGATGACTGAAAACCAATTAGCATTTTTTCTGGGTTTTATTTTCAATATACCAGTCTTTGAGACACATCTGGAAACACTTTCAACGCCTTCACTGTAGGCGACAAGGGCTCTGCTCTGTGATTTTTAACAAGGCCTTGCTCTTCTCTTCTTTGGAGTACTCCAAAAGGCATTTAGAAACATTGCATTCATTCGCAGCTGAGGAACCAGAACCATGGAGAACTGAGTGGCTTCCCATTGCTTTGCACCAGACCACTGTGACTCTGTGAATTTTAATGCAACATTCTCATCCAGTGGGGTAGCAGTACTCAGAGATTTAAAAGATCATGATCAGGTCCTAATGAATTAAGCAATTTGTTTCAAAGGATGTTCTTAAATGCAGCTTTAAAGGCTTTATTTCCATTATAATATGTAAGCCATCAGGGTAAACTCTAGAATACTATTTTCATTACCTCTCTCTAAAAACCAGGAAGGCAACCATGGATTAACTTCTTAATGTAATCAATTATTTTTAATCTGTCTGAAATCATCATATATTCTGATGGTTCAGGAAGAGAGCCCTATGAAAACTGTGACTATCCCATAATTACTTTCCTATAAACCAGAGTACTGAAATGGAATTCTTGCAGGTGACTTCCACAATATGGTCAGTTTGAGCATAAGCTCTATGCTTTCAACAGCTGTGTAAGCTTTCTTACCCTCAGCAAAAAGTTTAATCTTGATAAGGCTTCTAGAAACATGTCAGCTCCTTTGTTGGAAAACTCATATCTCCCAGCAATGAAGAAAAACAAGGTCTTGTCAAGATCGAAGTCAAGGTGGCTGAAAGCAAGAAAACAGACAAGAACAAAGTATTTCTCAAGATACAATCAAAAAAAAAAAAACACACAACAGCTTTCTATTCTGGAGGAACTTATTATCCCAAGAGAAAAATGAAAGTGAGGCTTTTCTGCTGTGCTTTAAATTGTCTATCTTAATCTGACAAACTGCATCTTGGGTAAATAACAAACAGATCAAGATCTGCTGTCTGGTACCACAATCCTGTAAGCAGAGTTAGATCTGGTGTCTAAAATTCTCTTAGCTTCTGACTGAGAAATCCCAGACAGATATTTGAATAAGCTGGTTTCAACATTTCCACTCCTCTATGAAGTACTTGTTAATCCTCCTGCTTTGGTTCTTGCTTTAAACAGTGTTGGACAAGCGTTGCTAATTTTTGAAAAGTAAAAGCATACCCATAGAAATGACCTCGAATGAACTCTTGGATCCTAGCCTTGTACATGGAATGCAAATTCTGAAACTCATGCATTGCTGAAAATTTCTTAATGTTCAAGCCATTTGGGGTGACAACATCTGGAAAAGCAGAGAAAAGGCAGAGGTAGACATCTTCAGAGTCAGAGAAATCTTTAAGGAAAGAACCAACGTGTCTCTCAGGTTTATGTGAACAGGTTATGTCTTTATGGTACTCAGGGGAAGGAACAGCACTGCCTCCACAAAGCTCTTGCACGTGGCCCTCCACTGTCTGCAGCACCAAAGCAGCTCTCACCTGTCCTCAGCACTGGGCAGACCCTGCCCTTTTGCCCTGTCAAGACTCCAGTAATGTCTCTGTTGAGCCATAAGTTTGTTGTGCAACTTGCCCTTTACCTCTTTCTCCTTGATATCACCGTTGCTCTATCACTACAGATTGAGAGCCCTTGGAGGCAGAAACTGTGCTATGCCCTTGTTTACTGCATGGCACAAGAGATATCCATTCTATCAAAACTTCTGAGGATTTGTCAAAGAAGGGAGTGTATAAGAAACCTTTCTAAAACCAGTAATCAGTTGCATTTCTCCTAAAAAGAGCCACGGAATAGTACACTTCACATTTTTACTGCTGCTCTCCTCCAAGATTCTAAAGGATCTTACAATTAAAATTTGTTCATTTCTAGGATTTTAAAGGTAGAGTTTTAGGATACACACAGAGGAGAGGCACTGAAATTCAGTCACTCTTAGCCTTCCTGGTAGATCACAGCAGCTATTCAAAGGCTCGCTCTAAATCCAGTCCAAGCAGATGGCAAGATTGCCATTTTCTGTCCTTGGAGCTGGGTTATGGTTGGAAATGGAAGGGAAGGCCAGGTCCTCAGCAGATGTGTTACATGGCAACACAACTGACTGAAACAGACCTATACTAATTCATGATACTTGCCTGACATAATGCAAATGCCCCAGCCATTTTTAATTACTTCCTTGAAAATTACAGTCTGCTTCAGCAATTAACGTGTTTCCCTGCATGTTAGTGATCTCTGGTTAAACTTCCACCTGCAAAATGTCCTGAAACAATCTAGGTTAAACTAAAACAGATAACAATATGACCTTTAGTAGTAAGTATGAAATAGCAAAAGTCTTGATGGATCTGTTTCTGGGATACCACTTTTGAAATTAAAGACTGGGAAATATTTATCTGTCATGTACCTAAGATTTGGTTTTCAATGACAAAACAGTCTTGGTGGACCTGAGGAGAAACTTGTGCTTTTACCTTCTCCTGCCCAGCATTGAAGAATTCTCTGAACAAAGACCTCTGAGAGGAGCAGAAACAGAGCAGAAACATCCTCCATTGCCTTTACCAAAAACACACCTTCTCCTTTTTCTAACCTGGTTTTTGTTCTGCATGGAAGAACTGGCTCATGCAGGACAGAGTTTTGAGCCTCCAACCACCTCAAAGCCTTCCCAATACAGGAAGAATCCCTTCCCTGGGTATTTCAGGCCAGCTTCCCTCCACTCACACATTCATTTATCAGGGAGTTTACAGAGTTCCACCCACCAGCAGCAGCCTGTGTATGACCTACTCCCATGTCCTTTGGTTTAACTGCAGCTTCCTTCACCCTTTCATGAGGGCTGGGGCTCAATTCATCTCTTGTTTAAGGCTTTGAGATACATGACAGATGTGGTGGCCCAGAGAACCCAGTTCCCTATTTCTGCTCAACACACAGGCATATTCTGAACATGTGTGAGGGGTGAAGTGAGGTAAGAGAGCTTGGTCCCTATTCTAACTGGTTTGGGGTTTTTTTTGTTGTTGTTGTTTAACGAACTTATGATATTTTTGTTTGAAAAATTGTCCCAAGTAGGTCAAATTAGAATGCTTTGACTTCTGTACTTATAGGAAAGAAACTGCCATTGATTTAAGTAATATTAGCACAGAATTAAGCTTTCTCTTGATAGAGCATTCAGAGATGACTTGTACTTTTTCAGAGTTTCCATCTATGATTTTGCTCAATTATATAGGGATATGAAGCCTAGATCTGGAACTCAACTGATACCTGAGTCTCTTGGAATTTTGATTCAAAATCTTCTCTACTGCTAATGAGAAATATATTCCATATCTGAGTGAAAGCATTAGAAATCCCATAACATCAGTTTTAAAATCATAAGAGTATAACCTATGATCACTGACAGAAGCTTGCTGGATTCATCCACGATACTCAAGCTTTTGACAAATATGCTTTGATAAATTGTTGATCACATAACTGCAGCAAGTCGGATCAGTATAATGCAAGCAGTCATTCTGCCAGGTTTAGACTGGCAAATTGGCCTTTGTCCTGCTGCAAAAGTCCTCTCTACAATCAGGTTTATTAAATTTTAAAGGGACTTCCCAAGTGATAAGATTTATAATTTAAATTATAATCCAAGTTTGATGTTAAAGAGGAGTAGCAGATACAGCTCAATTTAATACATTTCTGAGTTCTTTTTAGCTAACAATTTATGCCTCAATAAATGCAAATAAAATTTGTGCCAATTCAGCACCTTTGTTTTATAGGTTTATTTTTAAAGTGGATAGAGTAATGTATGCATGCTTTGTGTATTCATGTTCCTTTGCCAGAATTCAAGATCAGTGAAGGATTGCTGGACTTTCCAAAAAAATCAATTTCTATGCAGATTTCACAGCTTCAGAGAGAATAAATAGTCTGAGAATAGGTTCCTCCACAGTTTATTTGTGGCCTTGGATTCAGAGAAACTATTAGAGTACTTATTCCCATCAGAACATACTTTCCATCCAAAGTCATCTCTCAGGATTTGGGGTGACAATTCCTACTCAATTTCTTCCTAGCTATGTCAACATGAAGCATGACATATGTCAGTATTTTTTAAACTCAAACATTAAGTATATTTACTTGGTTTCTTCAAAGCTGCAAGAATAATCACAAAAAGCTCAGGCCTGTGAATCTCTGTGCATGGAATTCTCTTCAGCTTCACCTGATGTTTTATCTGTGAGCAGTCTGGAGATTGTCTTCCCCAAATTAAACTGGATTCAGACTCATTTCAGTCTCCTAAAATCCCAAAACACAGACTATGATTTTCAATGGTAGCTGTGGTGGGGAGAAGCCTCATGCCTATATAAAAAAGCTTTAAAAGCTTGATTTTCAGAGTAGTCTGCACTTTGTAAAAATCAAAACCTTTCAGAGTTATCCCAGTTTAAATGACTGAACTTCAGTGACTTTTAAGACTTGGTTTTGGTGCTTAAAATAAAATGAAAAAGACAATCTAAGTCCACTATCCTATTGACAGCCAGTCAGGAATGAGGCAAAGGATTCCTTGAACAGCTCTTTTGTTCAGGTTCAGGAATGGCAATGTGGCTTGAAGCATTGAAGTTAACCAGGGTAACAATCCCAAACTATAATTAGCACTGCAAATTAACCAGTAACTCTACAAAGTGTAAGCAAAAAACCCCCCAAACAAACAAAAAAACCCAAAAAACAAACAAAAAATAATTTGTGCACTGTTATATTTTAAATAATAAAGATATAAACACATCTGCTAAATAGTCTCCAAAACTGTTGTGCAGTTTTTCCCCTCATGCTGCTTACCTGCAGATGGAATATTGGGCTTTATCCCTAAAAAGCACTGAGATGGTTTAAAGAGAACTTTGATGGCACATCAAACTGGGATCATGACCTTACTCAAAATCCATGCATGAAACAGGACAAGTGTTTCTAAGCTTCACATTTTATGAGACTCATAATCAAGGGAAAAACCACACCAATTATTGGGCACGCAACTATTTTTCAAGCTCTACTTGTTGGCCTAATAGAAAAAAAATTATCTACTTGAAGCTTATCATGGTTCAGTTCTAAAAGCATGGAAACCCTGCCACAGACAAAATTCTTGAGGTTGTGGAGTCCTGGCAAAAAAAAGCCTAACATCCCTGTAGTACAGCCAGACATCCCTGTGCACGTGTTCTCTCTCTTCATGTTTGCATACCTGTCTCCATTATGTTCATTCAGTCTAAGGCAATGCAGGCATTCAGAGGAAATACAGTGAAAAAAATAATTCATTTCTTACCAGGGCTTTTTTTGAGCATATGTTCTGCTTCTGTAGATGTGATCTGGGAGACTGTGGTGAACACATGGGCACAATGCACGGATGCCCGTTCCATACAGTACCGATGGTAAATCTGCCTCTCTCCAGCCTCCTTGTCAATGTCAAACTGTTCAATGACAAAACAAACAGGACACCTGTGTGACATGGCCATCAGACTGTCTCCCTCAGGGAAGGCTTCTCCTGCTAGGCTCCATTTCCCCAGGGAATGAGAACCAAGTGATTATGCTGCTGTTTTGTCATTCTGGTTTTGGAACTATTTTATCAACTTTAAGAAGTTTGAAAGAGCAAGAGAGCTCTCCTGCTTGTTCTGGAAAAAAAGGCAGCTCTGCCATGAAAGGAAACCTAGATTAATGATCCCATGAAAGGTAAGGATCTGTGGAATTTGGCCTGCTGGCTGGCAATGTATCATGCTGAAGCTTCCCCAGGCTTGTTGGAAAACTTGGGAGAGCAGGGAGATTGCTGGTACCTGAAGAGGAGAGAAGAAAAAAGGAATGGGGATGAGGACAGCATCTGGGGACTTGGTAGAATAGTGGGAATCACAGGCAGGCGAGAGAGAAATGGAGCTTTGGTGGAAAGGCAGGATACAAAGACTCAGTCACAAACCCCAAGGGAAAAAGAAAATGGAAAATGAGATATTTTCTCACATTTAGAGATGTTCTTCCTCCAACACTACCACTGTTATTTGCTTCTTCTTATATTTCAGTTTTAACTCTCCTAAATTTTCAGAGGCAGATGTAAGTTAAATCGCTAGATAAGACATTCCAAACACCCAAGTATTTCTAAATCACTTTTAAATCTTGCAGCTACCCTTTTTTAGCTGAGCTTATGTTATCCTGATGCAAAGAAAATGCACAATTCCCTTGAGCCCACGCTTAAAAGTTCAAATGTTCACTAACAATGTCCATTGCAAAATCGTTACAACGTAGTCTAAAAAAGGGGTCAATGCTTTCAATTAAATCCCAATCCTCTTAGTCTTCCATGATGTTTCACTTCTGGCTGAAGTCTTGAGCCCCTAAGGTCAGCAGCATGGGCACCCAGTGGCCTGTGTGCTCCATGGAGGGTGACAATGACTCTCAACGAGCTCTGTCCTGATCGCTGCCTAATGCTGCTGCACAGCCTGATTCTGATTGCATTTGACTGTGTAACTTCATTGACCATAATAGATTTAACCCTTATCACAGGCAGGGCAGACAGCACTTTCTATAGTTAGGACTGTGTGACCCCTGCCATGGCCAGCTGCTTTTAGCCCTTCTGAACTTGGACAGAAGCTATTTTGCCTGTGACCTGTCCTGCAAAGCTTAGTGCTGGTACAGAACATACTGTGAGAAAGTTGATGCAATGAGAACCATTTCAGGGAACTAGGGTGAAGCAACTTCTTATTTTCACTTAGATAGGTGCAGACACAGATGTAGATATAGATATCTTATAACTGCTTTGCTGAGCAAGTTAATTGCTTTTATCCACTTCAATTCTGCACTAGTGCTACACTACTTGTGGGAAAGTGGCTTCCACTGTGTTAGTTGAGAGTTCCCATCTAACCACCCTAGTGTGACCAAAAAAAAACTTCCAAAGAAACTAGATGCTTTATTTTGGTATTGATGATCCTCTATATCAAAGCTTCTCTACATTTGCTAAATACAATTTACCCCAAAATGTTCTAAATATTACGATTTACCATTTTTTACGATTACCATTTCTCAGTTGTATCCTCATATACAGTATTTTCCACATTCCATGTAAGAATTTTAGAGCATGAAACACAAAGGATGATATTTTCTCTAGAACATTCACCTCATTTGCCACAGAAGGCAAGTGGTAGAAAGAGCACAAAGAGAAAAATAAAAGGAGAATTAATTTGGCTCCTTACAATGCCACAGGTCTCAGCATCATGCTTGGCTTACACTAACCTGATTCCCAAGCAGCTCTTAACTGAGTATTTGATTGTTCAAACATTCTGTGCAAAAAAGATACAAAATGGGACAGTTCTTTAGCATGCTGGACAAACACGAATGGGATGAGCACAGCTCCACAGTCAGAACGATGCAAGTCTTTTCAAACACATCTGGCTTTCTACTAAAAACACTTTTGAAATTGCTAGCAAACAAATAGCTGGTCAAACACCAAAGGGCTTTTGTTCTCTTTTCCTTTCTCAGCAAGAATGCATTTTGATTCCAAAATGTGACTAAAAATTAGATTTGGGACATGCTCACTAACTGTAGATAAACACACCCTGTAACACTGCTGGGATAAAGGTTCATAAAAAGATTGTTAGGCACCATGACTTATTTCTAGGTAAATTTTATTTCTTTGGTTGCATGAAAAGACTTTACATATTTAACACATATCGGTGCTTATTTCTTCATTGTTATTCATTTTCACATCTTCTATAAATGGGAAGCTTTTTATTTTGCATATGTTTGTGGGACTTTTGCCATGTTTTTGCAAAGGTACACAATTCCACATCTATTAGGAAGTAGAAACAGAGGTCATGGGGTTCTCACATTTCATTTGCTCTCACTCTCCTGCAGCTTCCAGCACCAATCAGTAAAGCAAGACCTTGACTTTTGACCTCAGTGTGGAGTAAGAACTGTGTACTTCTGAGCAGGCTAGACAAGCTGCCTGCTTTTCAGAAAAGAGCCTTAGCCAAGTTGAAGGGCAGGTTAATGGAAATTAATTGATGAGACAGTGCAGGTGACAAATTTAACCCACCTAGTCCTGTGCAAAGACAGCTGAGCCTGCTCTGACAATCTCCAAAGTGAGAGGCACTGTGGGGCATGGGACAAAGAACTGAAAGCAGCAGGACACCAAGGACCTCACTCCAACCCAATGTTCCTGCTCAACACTGAGCCCTGCCCTGTCCAGCCCAGCTCAGGCACTGGGAACTCTGTCCCACATCCTTGTGCTCAGCCAGAGCAAAGTGAGACACCCGTGCAGGGAGTCACGCCTGCTTTTGTTGGTTTGCTGTTATCAGCAAATGGGAACACCAGCAAAGCCACAGATCACAGCTGCATCGAGAGAAAAAAAAACAACTAAGTCAGATGAACTGTTTACAGAACCCTTTAGGATAGAAGAGGCTCTTAAGATCCTTGAGTCCAACATTTCAGGAATATTTAAAGATCAACAACCTCAACATCCACTTCCCTGTAAATTTATTGGAGGATCCTCTCCTTCCCTGACTGGTAGAAACCAAGCAGATTATTAGAATTTACAACGTGGCAAGGACTAGAAGGGGAAATGACTCCTTTATAAGGCCACTCTAATTTCAAGGCAAAAGAGGAAGATATTCCAGAGGTGTAATGCTTTGGAGTAAATTTTGCATTTGCTGCAGTGCAATTCTGAGGGAAAATTTTGTTTCATTTCTGTCTTTTCTATGGATCCACATAATGAGCATAACATCTCATTCATGTCTTAAAATTCAACATGTTAGGGGGCACAGCAGGTAATCACTGAGCCTCCCAGCATAACATTCTGCTTAAGACAGCTAAGATGAACTTTGAATGAAACAGAAGGGAATATCAAGCAGGTATGTTTCTTCTGGAAACAGTCACTGAAGTAGTAAATACAAATCAGCCATTCCTACTTCAAAATTATAAAGAATTGCAAAGTATTTCCAAAACACAAGAATCATTTGAGAGTGGAAAAGGAACAACAACTATGTTAGCCATCTAAATACTTGTCTGAAAGAAAGACAAGTTATTTGCTACAGGATACAAAGAATCTCTAGATACTGATATTAGGCTATACTTTCCTAATGAAAAAGAAATATGGTGAAAACTAACAGAAGTTAAACTGATACAAATTCAAACTGGAATTAATAGATGTAATTTTCCTAAATAAAATATCATGACACCTTTGCAGAAATAGCACAGACTACCCTCACCATTTAAACCTTACTTTAGGAGTGGATAATATCGCTGTAAATATTTTGTAACTCAAATAAAAGGTACAGGTTTGATGCATGAGGATTTTAAACAGAGAATTAAATAATCTCTCAGTGTTTTAAAACAGTGGTACACTCAAGTTCAAAGTGACTCTGCAGGACCAAGGAACAGTCAGAGACTGGTTTGAAGTTCAAATTCCTTACCTATTTAAAGGTAGAATGGAAACATTTTTGTTTCCAACACAATCTCACTGGCTACCACTGCCTGAATTAGGTACACACCAGTCCCTTAAAATCCAGTTTACATCAAATTTATCTCCATTTGATTGTTTCCTTGTGCAAAGAGAATGTTCATTCTGGTATGACTCTGCCAAGCCAAAACTTCCTGGCTTAAATCACATTTTCATCAGCTGCTCTGCTGACAAAGTGGATTAGCTTTGTGTAACAGTGAGATCAGTGACAAACTGGACAGTACAGCACTAACTGGAGTGAGATATTGTCAGCAAAAAAACTCTTGACTATTCATTTTCATTGGGATTTTTTAGTACTTTTCCTTTTAGACTTCTTGGGACAGGATTTCTACCACTTTGCAAATGGGATTCAGCTGCACCTGCATGAGTTGAATGAAAATGTTCCAAGTTCCAAACAGAAGTGTTACACATCAGCAGGGCAACCTAAGGAAAAAGGCAATTTTTTCCTTCCCCTTAGAACACTTTCCCCATTTTAAGTCAAAGTGTTTTTTAGTAAGAAGCATCAGAGGCTGAAGAATACAAACTTCTCCATGATGCCAGGCCAGTGGTCCCAAAAATAATTTCAGATGATGACCTCTCAGATGAAATTCCAGGTTTAATCCTTTCCCAAAATGAGCTGTCAATTCACGTAGGAACTTGTCTGGATCATCAGTGTCTCAGTCAGTTTATGAAAGGTGCTGGTCTATTTGAAACTCTAGAGGGACGAAAGGATACCAAAATATCCCCACGCAAAACAAACAAAAAACTGAGTCAGTCCCCTTAAAGAGTGGGGAAAACAATAACAGATTAACAATCTCCATCTTCAGCTGAGAAGCCAGTTCCTCCTGAAGACAGAAAGGCTCCACATATCCAGAGATGTTTTTCACAGAAATTCATAACTTTTAGCAATTTTGGTTCAGTTTCTCTTGGCAACAAACATAATCTCACACACCAATGTAAAAGCTACACTGGTTATGGAAACAATGTGGAAATGCCCTTTTGGTTGGACTATTTAGACAGACAAAAGTCCTTAAATTTCTTTTGGGAATTAAACCCATAACAAACCCTGCTTGTTATTGAAATTATGAAGTGTTGAGTTTGGAAGAGCTCAGGCCAGTAACCCATAGGTTCAGTGAGCAGTCCCTGGCCCAGTCAACTACCCTACAACTAAGAGTTCTTGAAATAATAAAAAGTAAAAAAAATAAATAAATAAAGACACTGCCAGTTGCTGTACATGTCACTCCTCTTTTGTTCTTATGGTTTTCCCTCCCTTCCTTTCTCCAGGATGAGAGTGAACTAAATGTGAATCTAGGTACTGAGGCATGCACTAAATAGTAACATGACAGTGTTCCTGCTTCTGGTGGCCACTGTGCTCCTGAGCAGCTGCTAACACCCAGGCTCTCAGTGGAGCACAGGCAGATCAATTCCAGCCAGTCCAGACAAACTGAGTTAAAACTGTAAGAATATAAGAACTGTATAATCTCAAACCCTAACCACAGAATCATTAAGGTTGAAAAAGCCTCCAAGACCACCGAGTCCAGCCTTTGGCCAATCACCATCTTGCCAATTAAAGCCCAGCCTTGAGTGCCATGTCCAGTTGCTAAGCTGTAACGCTCCCTAAGAACCAGGATCCCTCCTCTGACTGAGGCAAAGAGCAGAGGGCTCAGGAAGAGGTCAGGACTAACCCAACTTTACAGTCCTACATCCATAATGCACCCTCCCATCTATCCACAGCTCTCCTCTACTGGGCTGACTGGGTTTGGAGCCCCTCAGAAAATGTCCTCTTACAGATGACAGGCTGACAGGTGCCCTCAGCTCATGAAACAGGAAATTTTCATAGCCCACAGTTCAGGACTCTGCTGATCTTGCATCTTCTAGCCCTGCTTATCTGTGGGGATGGTTTGGGAGAGCCCTGCATTGTGTGGGCGGTGTAGAACCGTCTATCAAGGAATCCTAACTCAGCATTTCGTGGACTGTGTTGGGGACTCAAAACAAAGACATGAGGTTTCCTCTTTTCTCTGTATGAGCTGTACATGCCCGATTGTGTCTAGGCACAATAAGGCCGTGCACTTTCGCTCTGTGCTGCAGCCATTTCTCTGGCACAACACATCCTGCAGCTGCACTTTTCCCCTCATCTCAGCTGCTGCCTGGTGGGAACTCTGTTCTAGCTGTGAAACACTGGTCAAACATGAGAACTTAACTATACTTCAAAAGAAAACATTTATGCGATAGCACTGAAACAGGAAACCCAGATATTTTACTTTGGGGTGGGAGGGGGTAAAATGCTCTAAAAAAATATTGCTTCCTCCAAAGATTAAACATTAGGAAGCCCTAAAGAATGTTCTTCACCGACAAATTGCTTGCTTGACCTAAATAGTTTGCTGCTAGAAGGCAACAACAAGAATTTGTCTGAAGATCTAGCTCTCCTGTGTCTCAAGTGACTTTTGGGCCAAGGTGACCTTTTCACAGCCAAAGAAGCCCTCACTAAGATAGTTAACTTTTCCAGGAAGAGTTCTAGCATCCTATAGAAATATTAAACAAGGGTATAACAGCTTGACATAATTCCCTCTATTAGTACCTTTAAATGTCAACCCACAGAGGGTATAAAGCATTATGACCTTGAAATCCACAATTTTCTTTCCTTAAATATTATTTAGAGCCATTTAGAATAGTACTTATGTCTCATTCCACATATTTTTAGAATAAAATCTGAATAGGCATTTTTGTATTTGTGACATAGCTGATGTTTATCAATGGGATTTGTGAGGCTTTGCAGGATGAACAGTGCCTTCACACAAAGGTGTCTATGTCACGTGCAACAGAAAAAATTATATTAATACTATGGCTAGTTCATAAATGTATTAAAGTCTGCAGGTTCACTTAGATGTGACATCATTAGCTCTTCTTTTGAAAAACCAGACAAGGGTGAGGCCCCCAGAAGTTGTCATGAAGAGAAAAAAACAGTTGCTTTGAGAAAAAGACTACTTTCCAGACTGCTTGCAGCTCACTGGATTAACCAGAACAAAACCAAACCATTCTATATTATGCATATACAGACATCAAGAGACTGTGAGGGAGCAGGAATGTCTGGACTCCACCACAGCAGGACTGTGGTATTCATGCTGCCTTATTAATGCACCTGACAACCATAACTAACTTCAGAGACTAGGAGAGATGATTTACAAAGACAAGGGGGAATGGCTTCACACTGCCAAAGAGCAGGGGTAGACTGGATATGAGGAAGAAATTGTTCCCTGTGAGGGTGCTGAGCACAGGGTGCCCAGAGCAGCTGTGGCTGCCCCTGGATCTCTGGCAGTGCCCAAGGCCAGGGGATGGGGCTCTGAGCACCCTGGGATGGTGGAAGGTGTCCCTGCCCATGGCAGGGGCTTGGAATGAGATGATGTTTACCAATAAAAACCCAAACCATTCCATGACTCCATGATTCTTTGTTTCTGAGTCAGGCCAGTAGCACACAACTTCTTAGGCCTTATCTTTAGAAGATGCAGTTCCCCAACATGTCAAGCTTCCAAAATCCAACTGAAAATTACCAACCATGTAATTTTCTTCACTGATTTTAGCCAATGAAGTGCATGAACAATGTGGTTATTTTATCCACCTCTACCTTCACTAAGTGCAATTATGGGAAAACCTCTTGAATTCAGGTTTGCCTGTGACCATTTAAGAAATCCCAGATCATGCAAAGTACCCCAATGAGGGCAGTGCTAAAAACATTAGGGTCCTTAAAATATTGATTTGTGTAATGCTTTGAGTGGAAAGAACAGTGAAAATCAAAATCAATTGACAGTTTACACAGATTGGAAGAAACACACATGGGTCTTTTGAACTCAGAAAATATTTCCTGCATTTGCCAGTTACAAATTAGGCCTAACCTGAAATGCTTGAAATTAGGACATGTTATGATTTGTAAAAATTAAGAAAAGCAGGCCAGGGGGAAAAAGCTCAAAGCAACTATAATCTACTGCAATTCTGGGTGGGTTTTTTTTTGCAAGAGGAGGGCTCATCATCTTTTCTACTGTGGTACATTGAGAAGGAGTGTTGTGAGGCTGCACCTGAAGGGTCAGATGTTGGCTAGAGCTAAATAGGTTTTATTAGTTTCCACTGAGCTTGCAGACCTGTCAGATGACACAAAGGCACTCACACCTAGACACCTCATAACCTTACAAATACCATTCCTCGTGCTCTGGAATCAACAACCAGCAGTGGGTCAGTCGTAAGTGACCACACAAGACAGAGAATACCATAAACGATATAACACAGTCAACAGAAAGGGAGCCAGGANAAAACAAAAAAAAAGGGGGCCGAGAAAAGAAAAAAAAAAAAAAAAAAAAAAAAAAAAAAAGAAGGAAAAAAATGTCTCTTACCTGGTCCAGATTGTTGTAAAAGTCAATACTGGCTGCACACAAGTATCTCCCAAGCAGAGTTGCATGAGTAGTAAAAATTGTGGCGACGGGAAGCTTCTGAGATCGAGATAGGATTAAACCCACTCCTGCCTGCCACTCGTGGAAGTGGGCAATTATATTGGGCTTGTCATCAAACTGACAGGAAAGCTGAAAATGGAAAGAAATATATGAAACATACATTATCCTGTTCATCATCCCAGCCCGAGAAAACTTTTTTTTTTTTTTGGTGAAGCCTTCTGTGAGCTTGCTTTCCTTCTTGTGACAAAACAGTACAGATTTAAGTGGTCATGTGCCTTGATTTCCATCAACCCTAACCCTAAGCCCAAGAAAAACTAGTGTCTCAGAACATATTCCTTTCTGTCAGAGGGTTCTGGCAAGCACAGTCAGTCAGACTCCACACTGGGCAGCCCCACTGCCATTCTTCTGGAAAAATATCATTAAAAGACCACTTAATGCTTAAGTTTTAAATACAAATTTGATCTACATTGAGATCAACTTCCTAAAAATCTTAGTTTTCAAACTGGAGAATAGGAACCACATCCAAAGGTGGTTTTGGTCTGCAAATCTCTAGATTTAGAAACTGTACCTCTTTCAAAAAACAGGCTGTTAATGATCCAAAAATCACAGCATCGTTGGCTTCTCGGTCATGAAAAGGGATCCCTATGTTGCTGACCTCCCAAAATTCACCTTTCCACTTGTCCAGGTTCCAAGCTGCTGATCCTATATCAAAAAGTAAGACATATGGGCTGCCCTCTATCAGCCATCTTCCAAAAAAGACCTATGGAAAAGAGGGAAGGATGAGGATAGAAAGAAAATGTTAAAGTGAACGTAGAGGCCGGTTAGCACAATGATTGATCTTCATCTATCAAATCTGAAGTATTTCAAACAAAGGATGTGTGTTCACAGTCCTACACACCCAGGGCTTGCAGTTTTCACTGCAAAATACTTGGAGTAATACTGAAGCAAAGGAAACAATAATCTTTAGGAACATTTTATTTTTAAGACTTTTCATTGCAATATTAACTTCTTTTCCATTAAAGAAAAAAAAAAAAAAAGTTAGGAAGCTTGCACTTGCTTGAATAATTAGGTCTTGTTGAAGTATCTATGCCACTTCTTATTTTAAAATTATTATTTTCTTTCACTCATATTTGTCTCCAGTCTTTTGCTATTTATGCTAGATTACTGGGGAGAGTTTCTGTAGGACTGATGCTTGGTGCCTGTATCTACCACGACATTTATACCTTCTTTCTAAGCAGCACAGAGGGGAAGGATTCCACTTCCATTTGGAAGAGTGGGAGGATCAATCAGAAGGTATCTCAATACCTAAAAATCACATCAGGCTAAAAATGCAGTTTTCCTGCTTTGTCTCCATTGTTAAACATTTCTAAGAGTATTTACAACGTCATTGCCCTCACCAGCCTGCCCAACCCAGCTGGGCCCACACTACAGTCTGAAAAGTCAAATTATTTCACATTAAATCTGCCATCAAAAGGGCTGGGACCTCAGGGGTTGAACCCAACCCTGATGCTGCAATGAGCTGAAGAGAGGTCAGGTCTTGAAAACAAGATAAAAGCTCTTGGCTTGTAAAAGTACAAGGCATAACAAAGACAGGTTTGCTCCTTTTTACTCCTCATGTATTTATTTCAGACTGTCCAGATTTGCTTTCCAGGAAAATGAGGTTAAAAAGCAGGGAACCCAGACTTCATCTAAGTACATGGTCAGGTTGTGGCAAGGACCACACCTGACCTGAGAAGTTTGGAAGCATTCCTAGGTCCCCAGGTTTAAAACCATCCATTGTGATGCATAAGCAAAATCCAGACATAAATGTTAATAGGATAAATGTAGATCCTGGAAATTAGAGCGTCATTATTGGAGATCAAAGCTATATTTGACGTCCCTGGGACAGATTTGCTGCTGTATATGAATACTCCAGCAGCTCCATGCACATGTTGGGCTGGCAGAGGTGGCTGATTAAATTGCATGCATTGCTGGAACAGCACAAAGCATTGCAATCAATCTGCCCCAGAAGTCTTCAGCTGTTTTCCAACAAAGGAGTGTTACAGAGGCAACATGGAAAACTTGATCAATCACCTATGAAAATCTGATAAAGATAAGAAATGGCAGATTGGACCTTTCAGTCTGAGCCTGTACAATGCAAGCATCATGTCAGTGTCCCCAACAGACACTCCCAAGCTGTGGCACATACTCATCCAACAAAAGACATCTGCATAACTGGGCATTAAATCCTAAGAACAGACAACTGCTCTTACAAAGGGACACAACACATTGCCAGGGCCACAGCTGGGGGCAGCCCAAGAACTTTAGAATTTCTACACTGAAGTGTTTCAATCCCCTCAGCAGCAGTAAGAATGCTTCCCTGCTGCTGCCTCCTGATGCTCTCCACATCTGCACAGCACACATTATGAGCAGACCATTTTTCCTCCTGCAAACTGGCATTTATGAGGGCCTCAACACTGAGTCAGGGTGCAGGCGAGTTCTACATCTCTGAGGAGGACTTCATGGAGGTCAAATTTAGCATGAGTTACCTTCCACCCATTTTCAGGTAATGAAAGATGCTTGCAGCTTGATAACTGCCCATCAACAGCAGATAATCTATTTCTTTTAGCAGATTAGCTTCATGGGAAGACATTTGTTCCTACTTTGTTGCTGGAGAAACTGAGTCTCAGAAAGGCTATGAGATCACACAGAAAACACTGGCTAAAAATCATGTTGGAAAGGGAGAGTGAATCCACTTCTTGTGTCATGATTTAACCTCTCTTCCCAGGGAACTGACAGCTGGTTGCACTGAACTGAGGAAGTGGATTCTTCGTCACCTCAGTGCTTTTCTCAAGTCCTTTTTCGGTTTTTAGCTCAATATTATGCTACAGATTAGAAAAATTGAGAGCTAATGGAGCAATCTTCTCACTCCCATGCAAGAATGTGAAATGTAAGGGCTCAAAGTAAGGTCATATTATATCTACTAAAATCTCACCGTACTTAGAGACCAGATAAATAAGTCATTAATCCAATTAAGCAGCCTTGCAGATAAAACCTATAATTGGATGAACTGGTTCTTCCTCAAAAATAACCTTTAATGAATTGACTCTGCTGTTCCAACAGTGGATTCCGAGCCTTTCCCATTGTGACATTGACCAGGACTGCTGTGTCAAGTGGAACGACAAGAGCATTAACACAAACTTTAATCTCCTCAGAGTCAGATTTGTTGCCCTGGGAAGCAGCAGCACATCTGATTTACCTGACACCCTTGGCTTTTCATGATGTCCATTGCCTTCTTAACTGCAGGGTTCGGAGGTTCAGAGAATTCCACCTGAGTCTTCACATTCTGCTCAAAATAGGGGCCAATCAGGAAATAGTTTTCACCCCATTCATCTGCTGTAGTTTTGGCTTTTGTCTGGATCACAGTGTAGATTCCTCCTACTGCAAAAGAAGATCACAAAGAATAAAAATTACAAAGGGGCACAGGCCACAGACTCTGTACTAAGCTCCAACTCACCTGTGGGTCAGATACACTGCTAATTAAATCCCTTCACATATGTAGGTTTTAAGTGAAATCCAGCCTCAACCAAATAAATAGAAGTTCAGTCTCTTAAATGGTATCAGAGCTTCACTGTTCAGTAGAGGGATTAAAACCCTGGGCCTCATACTTCCACTCTCCCATGACTGATCTTGATACTGCTGTATCACAAGCACAGCCTTCTGCTTTTGTTTTATTGCCTCAGTTATAATTTTCAAACCTATTTTTCATCACGTGGTAAGAACTGAGCTTGCTTGACACAAATCACTCAGAGAAGTTGAGGAACCGATGAATTTCATTGACTACTGGCTATAAAAAAGGACCAAAACCAACATCCTTAAAGCATAAAGGAGTCCTGTTCCATTATCAGTCTTGAAGAGTTGTTAAAGTTGGAGGGAATGTAGCCTACACTGACAATATAAATGTCTGTAGCATCTTTCACCACAACATTGTCTGCTTTAGAAACAAATTCAGCATTCAAACATTTAAGAGAATCCAGCAGCATCCCTTGCCAAGTCAGTACAGATCTATCCAGTCTTGCACATGGTGTGCAAGAGCCCCTGAGCTGCTCTTCCTCATAGTTTTCCATAGCCAGCCCTGGAATTCACACACCAGCTGGGAAAACTTCCCTTTGCCACTGTCCCCAGGGTGCCAGGCAGTGGACACTGCACCACCACCACCAAGTCAGAAGAATAATTGGGCACGCTTGAATCCAGCAAGGGGGAGGGATGGCAATGGAAAAGAAAGCCTGAAGCCCTGCAGGTGCTGCACACCAGAGACAGCAAGGTGAGAGAGAGGGAGCTCAGCAGGCACAAAGAGCAAAAGGAATACTACAGAAGGGATTGGTGCTCCTGCTCGAAATTTTCTTCCTCCACTGAATGTTGAAGCTTTGGAAATCTTTGGCAGCACTCTGGGGAAGGAGATGGTGCTACAGCCTCCAGCAGAGACACCAAAATTACCTCTGGAGTCAGCACTGAAGGCTGCTAGGGATTGAGAGCAGGCACTCGAGGCTCTCCCTTTCAAAGCTATCGGGATATCCAGAGGTGCCAATGACCACATCCAGCTGAATTAAAAACCTTGAGAAGTTACCTAATTCTCCTTAAAAATCTGCCACTGCTACGCACAATACAGCAGCTGAAGTTGCTCAGCACTTTGGGAGATTAGTTCCCAGATTAATTAAATTGTATCCCCGGACAACTACAGAAAGCTTTCTGCAAAGCCTGGTGTCTTGCAGCCCTGAGGAGCCAAATGACAGAGGTACAGTTTTAATTATGCTCCTAGAAAAGAAATTGTTCACCTAAATGCCTTTTATCTACAAATATCCCATTTGTTTTGAATGCTGGAAGGATCCCTAGTCTTAATATTTTCATGTCTCAGGATTCTAGGTATTTACAAAGAGAAAAAATGCTGTTCCAATCTACCAGCTTGCTAAGTAGAATTAGTACAATAAATTATTACCCTTAATAATTCAAGACCTAAGAAGACAAGAATCTTACAGATGGTCTGTTCCTAAATCCAACTGTCAGTTCAAGAGTTTCACATCATGTAGACACGGAACTGCAGGAGGAAACCCATGCATAAGACTATTATCTCCCCTTCAGCAGGACCAGAAAGCTTAAGAAACTAATTTATAGTAATCATATTCTTCCATGGCTGCTTTGGACAGGGATTTGGAGCAATCTTAGATAAATAACACTATTTTCCCTCCAAGTTCCCCTGCTCACAAGCTGAGAGAGTCTATTTGAATAGCCTGGATTCAGATAAACATAAAATTTTAATTATATGAGACAAGTCAGAACATTCAACCTATAAAGCAATAGTTACAATGATACATCTGTTTTTATGGGGTGGTAAATCCATCACAGGAGCATAAGGGGCTTCAATCCAAAATGGATAAACCTGAGGCTTGGCAGAAATCTTAGTCATGAAACTGGCTGGTTTGAATTGGCAGGGATACAGAGCTTAGAACGAGGGAAGATTTTAGTGCAGAGCAGCCTGGTGATCCAGGAAAAAGAGAAAACATGACTTGCAAGATGAAAGACACTAAATACCACAATAAAGTTGTATATGTTTAAAGTGAGGGAAAGCTCCTTCCCCCATCCCAGGAGCGTGGATCAGCCACAAGGGGTTCAACACTGGCATTGGCAACTCAGCTGAGTTTCCACAGCCATGGACTTGGAGAGAAATGAGGAAGCTGCAGCTCATGGGCTGGGTAGAGCCTGGATCTTTGTTTTGCACAGCCAGCATCTGAGTGTTTCTTTCCACAGGGTTATCCTTAGGATCCCTGTGTGCCCTAAAAAGCCAAAGGTCCATGGAAGGCCTCTTATGGGGGAAAGAATGGAGGGTGGGCTGCACTCTGCTGTTGGAATCTGTTGCATAGCAAGGTAAAAAACATTTCAGGACACTGATTTGCCTGAAACGCAATGAAAAGTACTTATGACAAAATCCAGAGTACTTTTTACAGGCTGTTATAACTCCTCAGAAGGCAACTGTGATAAAAGCAGTGTCACCTGGCCCCCAGACTTGCTTTTGTCTTCCCTGTTACTGTGGGAATATGACTCACTAAGCATGTCTGTGCATAAGGTTTAATTGACAGCACAGGGAAACTGCAAGTGAAACTATGCATGTAGGAAGTGTTGGGTATAACTTAAAAAAGACATCTTGAGAAGAACAGAGCAATGTCTAGAATAATGTATTGGCTTTTGAAATTACACTTCTCCATAGCAAACTCAAGGAGCACATTATATATCTTTAAGAGATAGTTTCTATATGCTCAGTGTGAATTCCCTGGCAATATCTGTGCCAGTAAGCAATGCATTAAATGTCCTACTGAGTAACAGAGTAGGGGGTTACATATTCACCTCACAGAATTCTCAAATTGCTTTCAGCAATTTGGAAAACCTTCTTTTTCTTCTCTAATATGATGTTTTAGGTCATACTATAAACAGAAAACCTTTCCAAGCAACAGGGATGTACCAAAATGTTGCAAGTTTCTCTATGCTGCCTCTGAAGCTTTGTACTTTGAAACAGGGTTAAAACAAACAAGAAATGACAAAATTAGAAACAGGTAAGAGAATCAGTAGAGATGAGAACAAGAATACGGGAAGAGTTTAGCTTTGTGATGTCCAAAAAATGCTTTATTCAAATATATTAAGTTTTAGTAATTTTAAAGCATCCTTGAAAGAAATATATTTCTATTATTTCTTTTTAAAACATGCTTTTAACCTTTCCACCAATAAAGGAAATCAGGTGTCGAAGGAAATCAACAACAAATCTTTTCCCACATCTCTTTTTTTTTTTTTTTTTTAAGGGAAAAAGTAAACTGGCACAGAAAGGGGAGCTAAGATATTTGGATCAGAAGGATTTTGTTAATTTAAGGGACATTTGACCTCTTAAAAAAAATTGAAGATGAAACCAAAATACTTGCTCAGGAAATATCCCATAGAATTATTTTAAAAGTCAAATCTTTTATCTATGTTAACACTACTATGAATTTGTCTAAAGGAGTTCTCTGCATCACTCCAGTGTTTTCTTTTTTCCTTGTTTCGAGTCCTGCTGCATAACTTCTTTTGTGTATTTAAAATCCAAGCAGCAGTTAGAGCTTGTCCTCCTACCCACCTCACACTGCAGAAGGACAGAGGGAAGGAGCAGCAGAAACCAAAAATGAGGGAGAGAAATAGGAAGTGAACTATGGAAGTGAGACAGAGGTAAGTGGACATTGCCACTGATCCCTTCCCCATTGCCTTTGCTACACAGAGAGAGGATCAGGATGAGTCCAGGGCTCTGCAGCTTCTCTGCTGTGCCCTGACCAGGCCACTCTGGAGGCATTAAAGCTTTCCTGAGAACCAGGAGAGCCACAGGATCCACGGGAGCTGCAGGAGCCCAGGCTTGGGATTCAAACTGACCTCACTGCCACAGCCACAATTACATCAATTGATTCACCTTTCTCCTCAGAGTGGGTCTTTGGTCTGCACAGGTGGGATAAACCTTGGATTGAATTTGTTTCTACCATTTGATTGGAAATGGATTGATTGACAGTCTATTGAGGTCCCATTAATAGAATCAGGCTGTAAAAAGTATCAGATGAAAAGCAACTGGCACCTTCAGCCAGCAGATATTTTTCCTGTGGTTTTTGGGTATGTTTGTGGCCAGGACTCCTCAGAAGAGAGATCTCCACATTCTTTGAAATTCTGACATTTCAAACATATTCTGAAATAATACTGAACTGCTGAAATTTCTGACAGATGTCCACAACTGAGAAGCTATTTCTGTGTGCATCATCCCCAGTGCACAGGATTTCATTTGGAATTGATTTGACATTGATATTCCACCCCCTTCTATAAATGCACAGAGCTCTGAGGCTGTGCTTATGCCAAGTTTATGCCAGCACATCCCCACTCCCCAAAGGGTGTTACTTCAGCTGTGTCACAAATTACAGTGATCACCTTCTCCCAAGGAAGTTTCATCATGAGAAAACACAGAGGAGCTAAAATGCTGGTCCCTACTGACTTCAGTGGATTCAGGATTTAACTTCCAAACGTCCAGTTTTTCACCAGAGAAATTGAACCAAGGTCTCTGCTTCAGGGAGAGCTGAAACAAGTTTTGTTTTTAGCACAGTCTTCGTTTCAATGGGGATGGAAAGAAAATACTTGAGATTCATCTACCAGTGACTCTTGAGCTAAGCTGAATGATGACACAAGCTGGCTGTTTGCCCAGCATTTTTAAGCATTCTTCTACTTTCTATCTAAAAAGCTGTGAGTGGTACAGCAAGGGATACTAATCTAAATATCACTGGAATTATTTTCAACACATCTTTCTAGAGAAAAGAGCAGATCTTGAACATTCTCAGCCCTTCTAACTAATGTGTCAGAAAACCCACTACAGACAAACCCAGCCCAGGCACAAAATCTTCATAGCTTGGGAGCCACTGCTTTTGTGCTGCTGTGCTTAAAGCTTGTATTAGTCTTCGTGCTATGGGGGTGTCCTGGTATGGCCAGGGAAAGAAACCAGCCCTTTTTTCAACAGCTACATGACCAGACCTGGCTTTACTGGAGCATGATAGCCAAGAGCAAAAGGAAGAGTTAAAAATGCTGATCTCCCCCATGATTACCACCAGATTTGTGGCACTGCAGTGGCCAGGGACCCTTCACTGCCTGCATTTTCCCCCTTCTGCCACAGAAACACTGTAGATCCACTTCACACAGGGCTTTGTCCATCAGTGAAAAGCCAACTAAAGTGAGGGAAACCTCATGGAACAAACTACACCTTTCTCATTTCTTTGAGAGAGGACTTTCAATGCCAGAGGATTTCACTACTGTGTTTGGTTCAGGTGGCAAGTTCCCTCTGATGTGTCTTGGGGGAAGGGTGAGGGAGAGAGACACTGGCAGATGAGCCTTTTTTACATTTTCTCCTTCAGCTACCTTATCTTTGCTTGCTCCAGACAGAGAAGAGTGAGAGCAGTAACTGAGAGGCCAATGTTTCCCATGTCAGAGGTTGTAATTTAGCACAGGCTGCAGCCAGGACAGAAAACACAAAAAGGAAACACAGAGAAGTACAAACCCTGCCTTATTAGAGCACGTGTTCAATGATCTATACTTAAAACAAAAGGAGAGGCAACTTCCCTGTTCCAGCTGCTGACAAAGAAGAGATGAGACTCTGGCAATAATGGATGCTTGCAGATCTCTGAGCTCATATAACCATCTTGTTCTTCCCTACAGCTGCACCTCATGCCTCAGTAACAACCAGCACCATCCGGGAAATCCCAGGGAATGCTTGCTCCCCGTGGGCAGCCAGGCTCATCAAGGCCCTCTCCCCCTACAGAATCAGATATTCTCAAATTTGCAGGACCCCTCACCATCCTCTGGCTCTGCAGAGGTTCAGCTCAGCACCTGTAAATGTCATTGGTTACAGTGTGTGGGGATGGACATCCACCTGTGAGCTCTGCTATCACCTTCCTCACAGGAAAAAGGACAATTCAGCCTGATTGCCAGTGCCCCAAGAGAAATGGGGGGATTACTGGCCAAGGAGGAAATGTACCCAAGCACCTGGTGATGCACACAAAATGAACACAAAGACTGAGACTTGCTCCTGTGGGCAGCAGCAGCTTTACCCCACCTCAGAAATGCAAACTTCAGGCTGAGCTCCTCTGACACACCTTTGCATTGCCAGAAAGGAAGAAAGAAACCTTCATGTAAAATGCTCAAAATTAGCTTGTCAGGCAATAAATCCTGCTAATGTGTATCTTGCCCTCTATATTAGGAACATGTACAGCAGCACAAACACTAAAATATGCAGCAGAACTAAATCTCTGTGTGGTCACCTTGTTTCATCAAATAAACAATTCTACCTGCTAAAGGAGCTTGGAAACATACAGTACAAGCTATTATTTCCTAAGCCTATGTATCTTCTGTGATGACTCTCCCTGTCTTTTGCTGTCTACTGTCTCTCACAGTGCCCTAACATTTTCCCAGAACTATTTATAAAAGTTAGGTCACAAGGGAACAGTTCTCACCACATGACTTAGACATTCAATTGCCTGGAAGATACAGAAAAAAACCCCAAACCCTCAGAATCAAGAATTTACCAGAAAAATAGGCTGAAATAGACTTATAACAGAGGTTTTGCACAGATGTTTCTAGTCGAGGTTGGTTAATGGAAACTTTGCACAAGGTCAGATTCTAGTGAAGAAATTGTTTCCCATGCCGTGTTCCTGCAGCCCTGTCTAAATCTATGGGCTTGGAAAGTGGTGTAAGCAAAAGCATCTTATTTTTAAATACACTGCATAAAACTGACTTTTTAAATTCTGTCATGAAATGTGTGAATAGTGAATTTTAGCTGAGTCGATTGATTTGGCTCCAGTGAAGTCAGAGCTCTATGGATGACTAAATGATTCACTCCATTTTGCACATGCTCTGGAAAAATCTAATTGGGTTACCTTCACCTAAATGTCTTGTGTGATATCTATAACCACTGGGTCCAGATGACTCAGGAAACATATATGCTGTGGAGTTCAGAAAAGTTAGTGAGAACTCCTGAATTTCTGCTGCCATCTGCTTGCCAGAGCCTTACTTATCATGCACACTGCAAAAGTGAACACTGCATGCTCCAAGCTGTGGCTTTAGTAAATTAACTCTAAAAGCTTGGCTGAAGCTACTGAAAAATAAGCCCACAGGGATTCCAATTGCCAAATCTACTCTGGGTATTGACAGGGCTCCCCACCCTAAAAAGAGCAATGTAAACCAGCAGAAATTATCACACAACAGTAACTCCAGTTTCCCCATAGGGATAAACGTCAGCACTGCCCATTCCTCTCACACACATTACCCCTTTCAAGTTCAATTCTTAAATTACAGATCCCCTCTCCTGATCAATCTCTGTTTATCTGCCAGGACAGTAACACACATGGGGTCAATCATTTACTCATACTAATACTAACTCACTTTTGCAGTATAAATGGAAGTTTGCAGAACTACACCTACCTGAAAGGGGGTGATTTGATGAGTGAATTAGGAATGGAGGCAGGAGGATTTTTGCCCAATAAGCAGCATGCCCTTTGCCTGACCAGCAGCAACCAATGAACAAATGAAGCCCCTGTCTGGCACCACTTGTGTTTGCAAAGAGCAATCCAGAAGAGTTGGCTCACAAAGGCCGCTGGTCACTGACTCCTGTGTTTTGTTCAGTGGCTGTGACACAGCTCTATTTATTTATACCCCTTCCAGGCCTGGCCCCTTCTCCACACTGCTCTAGAAGGCTGGGGGGGGCTGCAAAACTGCTCTGCATCTGATCTGTTGTACAGCTCATTTCCATGCATGACATTCCCTCGTGAATTTGCATGGAAAGCAAAAGCTAAGTACGTACAAAGCAATATATATCTGCACACTCACACTTACCCCTTAGAGGTTCAAACCCCCTCTCCCTGGTGGTGGAACACGAAAAGACACAGAGACATGCTGGCTCTGCTCATCCCACGCAAGCCCAGGCAGGAGCAGCACATGCTCAGCACGCACCATTACACACCTGCACTTCTTCCAATCCAGCAGCTCTGCAGCCCTCTCCAATCTCCCTGTGAATGCCCTTCTTCTCCAGCCCTTCATCCCTCCCTCCACCCCTGAGAAAACAGCAATACTAACCCCCAAGTGTGGTACAAACCTTTGTTGGTAACTTCCCAAGAAATTTCAAAGAGCAACAAATCCTCCACGGGCAGGTCTTCATCCTCACACTGAGGAAGCCCATTCAGAGATGTCATGGACAGGGATCTCGCCAGTGGCATTTTCTTCAGCCCTTGAGTGCTCACCACACAGGCCACAGCAGTCAGCAAAGGTCCAGGTCCCGTGGCAGGGCTCTGCAGTTCTGGTTAGAGCAGTCTGCCCGTGTGCTGGGATCCCAGGAGAAAATTATTCAGATAGCTGGGAGCTAATGGGTTTAAACTGTCTGACCACCAGCATTAAATTGGCTCAGTGAAATCCTCAGGGCTTGAGAAGCAGCTGCTGGGAGAGGTAAGAATTTAACACTGACCTGAGAAAGGTCTCAACTGTTTTGTGAACAGAGCTCTTTCTTTTTCTTCTCTCAGAGGGAGGTAAAAAAATTGTTTTGAGCTCCTGAGCCACAGCATTCAGTATCCACCAGCACCTCAGGAACAGTTGACATTGGACAGTTGTAAAGTCAGCACCGCCCTGAGCCAACTCCAACAGGGAGGACACTTTGAGTTCACCACCTGATCTGAGTCCAGCCCCTGAGTCCTCCCCTCGAGATACACCCTCCCCTTGCACCCGAGGAGTTCCCTACCTGCTGGCCATCTGCAGGAGTTACAGTAGACTCATTTTACATGGTGGGTTAAATGCTGTTACCTCTTCTTTTTCAGTTCAGCAGTCTGTAAGCCCGAGTTTACCTCATCTCCTACCTCCACAATTATCTCCAGCTCTGTTCCCAGGACTCTGCATCAGCTGTTGGCTGTTTTAGCAGCTCTGCAGCCCTGCCAGCTTTTACAGAGCTACAAAGGCTCTACCCCTATTTTGGCATGCACTCTGCCCCTCCTTGCAGTCCTGTACCTGATTTTCCACCTGTTTTCTTTTTTTTTATTTTTCCTTTGCCACAGGTCTTTCCTGGCCTCTGGGCCCATGCCCTGCACCCAGGGAGCTCAGTGAGTACTAAGTCAGGGCACAGCATGCCTTCTTCTCCAGCACAGAGCTGGGATGCTGTAAGTAGTGAACACACAGCTACAGAGATGCTGGTCCCTAAGGTACAGCCTGAGGTCCTCACAGCCCCCCAGAGCAGCTGCCTGCCTGCTAAATGCTTATATGATACACATCTGCTTGAGGAGCCAGTGCTTCTGGGACAGCTGAATCAGATTCTGAGCTTAGAGCACAGCCTGCCCAAAACCCACAGTTCAGCAGGGTGAGCTCCAGGACATCTCTGGCACTGTGGAGAATACCACTGCACCAGCAGGCATGGAGAGAAAGGCTCTGAGCTCACCTAAGGCAAAACAAGTCCAGACCAATTGGTTTAGGAGACAGGCAGCCCATCAGCATAAAGTCTCTTAGACATAATACATAATGCATGGCACAGCTGAGCCTGCCTTGAAGACTAGCTACCCCCCAAAAGACTTGTTCTTCCACTTGCACACTCTGTGCCCTCTCTGCATTCGTGGCAGTCAGACCTATCCCTGAGCTCACTGAAAAAACCTAAGGGTGCAGAAAACCTTTTTACAGAGTTAAGAACTGGAGCTGTCTCAGAAAGAGCCTGGTAAGAGGCCAGGGAAAGATTCAGGGATTTATTGGCTGAGGGTCATTTTGTCTCAATGGGGTTTGAGTTGCCCTGTTCACCAGTTTCTAAAAAAAAAGGTATGGCCAAGAAATATTTTTAGAGCAGCTGTGGCTTTTACTGCCTGGAGTAGGCAGGAAACCAGATCATCCCATAGCTAAAGAAAATTCTGTTATTTACAAGAAAAACCAGTAATACATTAAAGCTCACTTCATTTCTGAACATCAAATCTGCCCAAGTCACATTTCCATGCTTTTCCTGGGCCATTCATGCTGAGGGTGAGGCCCAAAGCTGCCAGGTGCACAAAGGCCATCTCAGGTGAGGAGTGCAGAACAGAGAACAAAGCAGCTGAGCAGAACCTCCCCATCCCACGGGTTTGCCTCACTCTGTGTAAATGAATGCACAGCAAAACTTCTCGTTTCAGAGGTGACAGGGGGTGCAGTGAACCCGAGAGCCCTCACTGTGAGTAAATTCCAGAGCTGCTTCCCTGAGGGAAGCCCGAGGGATGTGTGGCTGTGTGGGCTCCATCCCCACTGCTGGCTGGGTACCACTGTGCTCTGCAGGCCTTCACTCAGCTCTCAAGGTGCTGAAACCAAAACTGTTCACATCAATTACCTCTCCAGGGACCACAGAATGGTCTAGGTGGGAAGAGACCTTAAAGTCCTCATTCCCCCCCCTGCCATGGGCAGGGACCCCCTCCACTATCCCAGGGTGCTCAGAACCCAACCCAATCTGGCTTTAGGCACTGCCAGGGATCCAGGAGCAGCCACAGCTCTAGGCAACCTGTGCCTGGGCCTTTCAGCTCAAAGCCATCACCCCTTGTCCTGTCACTCCAGGCCACTGTAAAAAGTCCCTTTCCAGCTCTCTTGTAGTGTCCCTTCAGTCCATAATAAAGTCATCCCAGAGCCTCCTCTGGGCTGAACATTGCCAGTTCTCTCAGCCTTCCCTCATAGAAGGGATGTTCCATCCCTCTAAAGAAAACCTCTAGGTGATGCCAGATAACCAGTGGCACTGGTTCACTGACATACCACTGTCCCTAAGGATTCAAAAGCCTTAAAAACATGCAAATAATCTTACAACAATGAACTAAAGTTGCAGCAGCAAATTTTTCAAGCTCCTCGATAGTCTGTGGTTTTCAGATTCTTGAATGTCATGTTTTTCCAGCTTCTGTTTGTAATAAGATGATAATTATTTTACTCTTTGAATCTGACAGAAGATTATATAATTCCTTAAACCTTGGCAAATGAGTTAGAAAGAATGGTCCATGAAATAATTCCACTGGCGCTGGCAATGCCATCCTTTGTCAGTCTGGGAGTAACTCACCTTTGGCTGTGTGGAGACAATGGAGTTTTTAACTGATAAAAAGTCCTCAGTAGCACAGTGAGCATCAGCATTCCTTCATATTCTGAGTACATTTCAATTTATCGAATCTGCATGTCTAAAGAAAGAGGGGGTTTTTCACACAATGCCATCCCAAATTCCTGCTTTTCTCTTGTTAGTGAGGGAAAAGCATTTGAAGTGCCCAGAAAAAGCAAGCTCCAACAAATAGCCTAGAAACTTTCATTCTGGGAAATGCTCTTAATTGCTAGAGGGCAAAGGGCCCTATTCATAATATTTATGGCCTGCAAGGATTAACTGTGGGATTTTTGGGGTGCAGCTGGAGTTATCTGGGTTTGGGGCCATAAAGGAGGTCGTGTGTTGCCCTGCACATACAGTAAGACAAAATAAAAGCTCTCCAGAAGAAAATCTGTATTCTGACATTAAGAAGGCAACCTTCAGCTGTCCTCCATGTGAAGTGCAGTGAGGTGCAAGTGCTGAGAGGGACACTGCTGCCACTAGAGCAATGTGTCATTTTTGTCACAGAGGCAGGGAAAGGTTGTGACTATGATCTTGCAGCTTGCTCCTTTTTCACCAAACAGAGGCCAGTTGCTGAAGTGGGGAGATGGAAACATATCAGAAAGACTCGTTTTTAAAATGTAACATTAATTAAAATATTTTCCAGAAATCTGAAAACCAGTGAGACTGGTTTTGAGTCCAGCCTAGCTTCTCATATTGTTCTTATCACAAACTATACAGATGCCCTTTGGTAATAAATTATTCATGGTGTTGCAATTCTACCAGACACCAGTTGTTACCCTACCAAATTATATTTCAGCTCACAGAAGCAAAATAATTATGTTTGCAAGAATTCTTATTTGGACAATAAGAAGGCTGATTTTGCAAGGTCTTTGAAGAGAAATATACAAAGTGTGTATTGTTTTTCCCAAATTTCCTGGAGTTCTCTGGAGAGAGCAACACAGGGACTATGCTGTGCATTCTGCCCAACCTAATATCATTTTGAACTTGTTACATTTAGGTCGTTGACTTGTCTGCACACTTTAATCCAACTCCTGTTTGGGTAGAGCAAAGTTTTCTGCAAAAACTAACTCAGTATGTCACTCCAAGCAGTGAGTTGTGGATGTTGCCTTCACACCACAGTCCTTCCACCAGAATCACTCAATTTTTTCTTGGAATATCAGCCTCAGTCTCCCTGGCTGCAAGTGAGCACGTACCTGTAGGGGAAGAAACACTCTCCATGTGTGCAAGTTTAAGAAGAGCTAATTGTCTAGGACTGGCTTGCTCTGAACAGAACTGTGTTTCCAGGTTTGCCTAAATTAACTGTAGGGAAACAAATCAGACATGGATGTTCAAAATGCTCATAGACATTGAGGCAAGTTAGGAGGAGGAGAGGCCGGGGCTGGCAGCAGTCCCTGATGCACGCACACTGTACAGAGCACCAGGTGGCACTGGCGCTATTCACCAGAGCCTCCAGGGTCCCCGTCCTTGTCATTGCAGAGTTTAGGGAGGATCCGGGAGGGAGTGCTCCAGGGACAGCCCTCCTTGCCTGCCTGGCAGCAAGTTCACCTCCTTCCAGCTGAGAAGTGATGGCCTTCTGCCTGCCCTGTCTATGCAAGGCCAAAAAATGCCCCAAATCTCCCACAAGTGGAGAATTGTCCTTCCAGTTAGAGGACAGGCATGTAGAGTATCCTGTGAAACAGCCAGGAGGCAGAAGAGGCTGCAAAACATTTGAAGGGACACAATGGGTTTTTCTGAGTGACTCCTGGTATGTTTTGTCCCAAATTAGGAATCTGGGAGTGCATGGCACAGCAGTCCCAAATTCCTCTCCAGGACACACCAAATCAAGGACATTCTTATCAGCTGGTCTGAGAGACTGACATTCCCAGCTCTGCAGAATATTTTGGCTCTGCTGTTTCATCCAGGAGTGACAATGAGAGCCATCCTGCAAATACCAGCTTGTCATGGGCAAGTTTAAGGTTAATTTCTTTGGACTTGGCTTTGGAAAATTATTCCAGAGTAGCTTGGCCACTAAGCTGGATCCTGCAACTTGGATAAGCATCAGAATGCCACCATCCTATTTAAAATTTAAAATAAATGCTGTGATGAGCAGGCATCGCCCTGAGGCACAGGATGGATCAATGCATGATCTGTGCTGCAATTCATGTATGCCATTTCCCCACGTGAGCAGAGATTTGGGAATGTTCCCTTTTGAAGTCACCTGAAGTGCTCTCCTGACCAAGGAAGGACTTACAGCTCACATTCCTGGAGAGGGAGCAGTGACCCCGTCTGTATCTCCAGGCAGGCACCAGGCATTAGAGACTGAAAACATCCAACTAATTCTACTGTGAAATAAATGCACAGGCACATGCAAACAATTTCTGTGAGACACCAAGATTTTCTGCGTGATGTCTGATATGGCTGTAACTTGAAAAATAAAATGTAAGGCTAATACACTGTTTTGCCTCTTTTCTACTGTTTGGTGCCATGCCCCCACCTATAATTCAGACTCCTGTACAAAGACCCAATGGCATTTCCATTCATTCAGCTGTGGAAGTATAGTGAGAACTTTATAAAAAACAGGTTATGCCATGGTAACCCTTCAAATTAAAATTTAACATACTGAAATTTAACCCCATTCAACAAACCACTTAAGCATAAATCCTACTCTGTGCAATAGAAGCTCTTGAGCTAAGGTCAGTGTGGTCTTAACTTTTCAGCCTCCTTGAGAGCCACTCTACTGACTTGAATGCCCTCAAAGTATATAAAAATAAGATATTTCTGATTATTCTTCTTTTACCTTTAAAAAAAACCCAACCTAACAAAACCCTGCAGTGTGCAGAATCAAACCACTATAGAAGTAGCATTAAAATTATTTCCTTCTGCACAGCAATTTGCTATAGGAAAAACAAACTCAGAAAAATGAACAGAAGTTCAGCAAATACTCTTCTAGGCTGATCTTATTCAGGGTATCAGGGACTCCACTACTGTGGGTAGGAAAATCAAGTTTGATGTGGTCCTTAGACTGATTCCCAGTGATACTGGGAGAATATTCCAGTATCTGCTACTGGTAGAGACTGCTGAGTGAACAGAGACTTTGGAAATCACTGCATTTCTGTCTTATTGCCCAAAATACAGAATTAGCATCACAGAGAAAGACAAATCTCAAGCAAAATATTTTTTTCTTTTGCTTCCCTTTGTATATTCATTTAGCATATCTCACAGAGCAAGAATTACCAATATTCCCTTCCAGAAATCGGTGTTGGTAGGAATCCACCTTCATGTTATTTTGACAGATTTTCTGTATTTTTTTACCTCAGGTATTGAATGTGTAAACAGACCTAAACAATGTTGAAGAGCTCTTCAAGAGACCATAAAGAAGAAGGTATTTACTCAGAAATCTTACTTTGTGTAGCCACTGCCTGATCCTCGTTGCTTATGTTGGCAGGTAAATTATTCATTTCAGACACTGAGCAAATCCAGCCCTCCTGAGCCTGACCTCTCCAACAGACCATTCTAAGTTAATGATTTGCACAACTCCTGTGCTGGCACAGAATAACAACTCACACAGCAATGGTATCTCAGGAGCAGTTTATAAAAATAAAGTGCACCACAGGGACTGGCGTGGATTTTAGGAAGGCCCTGGCCACTGTAGCATGAAAGGCTTTGGAAGTTTTGCCTTGTATAAGGCTAAATTCACATACATGCACTAGGGGAGAATTGTTTATAGAAAAAAAAAAAATCCAAAATGAGACATTGCCCTGAGAGGCCACAGGAGCACAATGTAAGGATCTGACTCCTAAATGTTTCTGGGCTACTCATCACACTGGCATCAAGGAGTTCAGCAGCCACATTCCACTGAGAGTTTGGAGCTTAACTGTTCTGACTTATATCTGTAAACCAGGGGAAAGAGCATTTCTTTGCAGGATAAGGCTAACATGCCATGTGTAAATACAAGGTAGCAGGAACTCAGTGAGCAACTGAAGGCACCTGTTTACCATAAACCACAGTTCTAAGTTAGCTGGTATGAAAATCACATAAGCATGGCAATCTTCAAAATACATTTATACAGCATTTTCATCCCTCTGCAACTATGTGTTCTTTTAAATACTGTCTCCCTTTTTAAACGTGCCTTCAATTCCCTGCCCAAATTTTATCCTTTGACTAACAAGAAGTACTTGATTTAACACCAAAAGTCAGTAAAATCCCTTGTGTCTGTTGTCTGCCACCATGAACCTTTGCAGGGTAATCAGAGTGACTTTGCCCTGCAGCCAATATTTGTACATGTGCAAATGCAAGGGGGTCCAGAACCTTATGGCCATTAAAGCAACTTTACTGTTCCTACCCTGTGTGAGTGAACTGAGGAGGTTGCCCTCAGTTTTCTGAAGTGTTTCGAAGTTTTTCTTCTTGCTGGCTGCACTACTCTGTCCAACAGCACCACAATGTTCTCTGTTAGACCAAGGAGTGACCAAGGCACCTCCTGACACATAGGAACGTGGCTAAAAACCTGTATTGCCTTTCTTGGGATAAAACAAGCAAAGTTCATGTATCAATGGCCTAGACAAACAAAGCATAGAGAAGAGAAACATGAGATTATATTTGGATAAAAACCCCACAGATGTCCTATAGCAAGATTGTTATTTAGGAATTTATATAGTTGATATAAGACTAAATTGTGGATAGACTCCAAGTAACAGGAGGTGATAGGCTGGTATTCTATAGACACACAGGGAAGCTGTTCTACAACCGTGCAGCTGCAATGAAGATAAAAGACTGTGTGGTAAGATTCCTAAGAGAAAATAATCACAGTATCATTGATGTACTTGCATGAGGCTTACAAACATCAGTGGATGCAAGTAACAGCTGAAGAACCTATTTATAAAAGTTTAAAATCCACTAACTTAGGATCCTCATTCCTATTTAACAATTTTGAACTAATCCTCCATAACATCCAGGATGCCTATTCACTGCTGCCTAATTTTTTTAGAATTTTTCTTCATGATGTCAGATCTCCAAAAGCAGAAGTTAATAAAAGGAAAGGAGGAAGGGAATTACAGTGAGGTTGCAGATGCACAAGAAAGGCTCTCACCATGCAAACCAATTTTTCCTTCAGTTCCCTCCTTCACCTGTATCCAATTAGTCTTTAAACAGAACACATTTTGTCACGAGCTCTCTGCTTGCTTAATGTCTGGGCACTAAAGAGCCTGTTAAGTCTGTGATCACTAACAAAAACACCTGCCCTGCACACCTGGGGGGGATTGAAGTAGCTGACACAGCAGGTGACAGAACCCCTCAGCTCAAGCACCAGGACCATGTATGTTCAAAATGGACCTTTGGGTCTCTGTTTGCCAACCACAGAACAAGGCCTGACCCTACATTTTAAAGGGTGAGGATGCAATCAGTGAGAAATCTCATTCACTGTAGCCAGGTGACCTTCAAAAACCAATATATAACACCACCAGAAGGAGAAAGGGCCCACTGCCTGTTCCCTGAGACAGCTGATGCCTCTTCATGCACATCAGTCAAGAATCCTGCAAGATAAGGTCCCACAACACAACTTTGAATTACTTCTTTGACTGAGAAGAGGGGAAGAACAAAGCCAGGAAGGAATGGTGCAAGGTTCCTGTACTAAATGTGCTCAGGTGAATTTTCTGAAAAGAGCAGCACCTAATGCCATTCACCTAAATCCAGCTGACCATGAACAGTTCTTAGCAGGAACTTTAATCCATCTAGGTGTGGAAAGCCTTCCAGTAACATCTCCACAGCAAGCTACAAAAGCAGAGAATATCATTTTCTCCCTTCTATTGGCAAAGAAGTCTGGAATTTAGCCTGTAACTAAGAATAAAACATCTCCCAAGGTCTCCCCAGGATACCCTTTGTAAATAATGCTGCCAGCAGCATCTCATGCATGTTTCAGTAACTACATAATCCTTATGAATCACAGAATTTAACCTGCAATATAACAACACTTCCAAGACCTTCCCTTTTAAAAGGAACTACAAAAATTAAGCTACCTGCTCATGAAAGCATTTTAGTCCAATATCCAAAGCATTTTAATGTAGATAGAAAAGAGCTTTAAATTGCTCCAGCATAGTCTCAGGTCATTTGTTGTGAAACAAAACTTGCAGGCCCCACAAGGCAGATGGATTTGATGCTGTCTGTCCTATGGACATTTAGGTTGAGCAGTTCTATTTTATGGTAAATATTCACTCCATAATGGTAAGTAATCAATAAATAAACTTCAGGATTTTATTTTAATCTGCTCCCCCTCCAAGCATATAAAAACTTTAACAATTATTGTCAGCTTCCTACTCACAGCACAGCCAGCAGCCTCTGACTGCAACAGGCTCCAGCTCCAACCCCAGCAGACTGCCCTGGACCAGCTGACCCACTCATTTTTATAACACCCCTCCTCATTGGACAGGCAAGGCTGTTTCCACCCTTTGATAATTAGCACTGCTGTAATTCATCAGGGGCAGGATTGCTTACAATCCATTCTCCTACAAACAAATCATGCTGAAATTCAAGAGATTTGAGACCCAACTTGGATTGTTTCATAAACAAGATCAAAACCACAACATTCCAGTCTAAGTCCAGAAAAAGCTTTGACGTTTAGATAATCAAATAGAAAATAATATTGTTTTTCAAATTATAAGAACTAGGCACCATTAACAAGCAAGAGAGAAGATTTTATGGGACTCTTTCTATGCCAGTGGCATATATAACCTTATTGTTGGCATATTTCTGGCTGGTGGCACAGAGCCAAATGCTCATTCCATTTCCTCTACCCACCAGTAAAACTATGAAGTTCTCTATCAGAAATGGGTCTGGGAATGAACTACACTTGCTCAGCACTTGGACTGAGAAAAGCCTCAATGCAAGGTGCTGTTAGTGAAATCCCACCAGTTCACTCTTACTACTTTGTTTCCAACCTTTTAGAAGGACACATCAAGCCTATGCTTCCATGCAGTCTGTGGCAAACACTAAAGGAGGATGCCAGAGTAAGGCAGATAATTTACATACTGAAAAAGAGTCACTAGGACAACCAGAGATGCCCGAAAATTGCTTTATTTGTTCGTAAGGTTTGTGCGTTACAGCAAGCGTAAGTTTAGCTATCATGGACCGAAGTCTGGAAGAACACTTCATATTAACCATTGAGATATATAGTGAGTAGAGCCCATATCTGCAAACAACATGCTGGTTTTCTGCTGCTGGAACCTAACATTTGTGAGTTACAGATCCTTGATATCCTTCTGGACATCCCACAGTGTGTCTGCGCTCTTCCTCAGCTGGGCCACCTCATCGTCCTTCAGCTTTTGGTTGATGACACTCGTCAGGCCAGAGGCACTTAAGACCGAAGGAAGGCTCAAGAAGACTTCATTCTGAATGCCATACATGCCCTGTCACAAACAAAAGAGATCAGACACAGGCCTGGCACCACAGAGCTGTGGCTGGTTTATGTTGCAGGGAACCTCCTCAGAGCAGAGCTCAAAAACCATCATTTTACAACCCACAGAAAAATTTCAGCTACGATGTATTCAAGAAATAAATAGTACAGAGCTGTTTTGGACCAAATGCCTGGCAATACCAAACAGCTGATGGCAGAAACCCCACCTTCAAACTTCTCTCTCACTTTCAGTTCTATGCAGCAAGGAGCTGATTCAGGATCAGGACAGGCCAACAGAGGGAGCAGCTCCCCTGCTCAGAGCCCTGGCTGCAGCAGAGGCTGGCACTGGCACAGAGCACATCCACACAGTTACACCAGCTGCAAAAGGACAGTGGTTCCTGCAATCACTGCTGGGCCTCCAAAAAGTCTTCCACTTTTACACTGATCCCTTTCAAGGAATGTGCATATGCCACACATGGCAAAGCTTCACACAAGGGTAGTTCTGCACAGAGAACTTTATTTTCAGCTCCATACTTGTGACAAGAGTAGGCTAAGAGGTCAGCCTAAAAGAAACAGCAACAGTAAGCTGCCACTTGAAAATCAAAGTAGTATTTTACAAAGCTTCCTTCATTCAGCACCTTGCTAATGGAGCCTATTTAGCTTGTCCTGAACAATAAAGTGAGCCAGAGTGTCCAGTTAGCCCCCAGTTCTTACCTTTACCAGAGTAGCAACTGAATGAACCCGGTACAGGTTCTTCAGGATGGTCTCACAGAGGTCAGCCACACTAAAGCCAATAGCCCAGTTTGTGTATCCCTTTAGTTTGATCACCTCGTAGGCACTAAGGAAACATTGAAATACAACTTCATTAAGAGGTCTTCAAGCAAGCAAGTCATTACAAATCACAAGTCTTAAAACCAGTGAATGTTAGCCATTCAAAAGTTTCCAAACTCCTGAAACACACTGTAAGTTTTGGAATTAAAATGTCCAAGTTATGTGTTTGAACATTAGAGGATAAAGCATAAAATCTACATTATCCCCATCATGCATAATAAAGAATCCTGTTGTTCTCACAGGATTAGCTGAAAACAAAATTATCTGCCATCTAGGAAGAGATCCTAGTGTTAAGTAGAAAACCACATGTAATACCTGACAAGTTTGGTTTCAGTCAGGGGCACAACAGAATAGGCAAACATTCACTCACTCACCTCACTACATCTGAGGCTTTTAGCCAACATCTGCACACTTTATCCCAGTGAGTGTGTAAAGTCTAAACAAAAGACTTAGCAACATGCAGTCATCTGTACACAAACTCTCCTGCACCCATGAACAGCATTTTCCCCAATTCCAACACTCTGCTCACAGAAATATGCCACCTTTTCCTGAGCTTGTGCCCTTTGAACAAAGCTACCCATGTGGGAAAACAAGCACCCACAGCTCTAGGTGCTCCTGAGTGGGTTTGTTATGCAATAACTTCTCTCCCTGCAGGATAACAAATCTTACCAGCTGAAATCCTGCATTTCTGTGTTTCAAAAAGCAGTCCCACTCACTCAAGCAACCCTCTACCTAAGAGGGCACAAAAGCTGCACCAGAACAGAGGCAGAATGCAGACAAACTATTGCTAGCATGGCATCCATCCACATTATCCCTCAGGCCATCATACCTTGCAACCACTTGCTTGTGGATCTCCTTCCAGTTCTCAGGATCTTTGTCAGTTCCCATGGCAGGGTTCAGCTCCTGGAGGCAAACCCCTGCCACGTTCATTCCACTCCAAACAGCCACTGCAACAGAGGCAGGACATCAGTGCCAACAGCACTTGGCAACTCCCCCTCCACCCTTCCCGGCTAAAATAAGTGAACACACAGCAGGAGCAGCCACAATCACAGCAATGGATGAGGGAGGTTTTAAGTTTTTATTTAGCTACAGTTAAATCTGAGAACTCTGAGTGTCAAACATGAGACTGTTTTAGTACTGGCACTTTAACAAGTCACTTGTAACATGTGACAGCAGAACTTTCAGACCCTGGAAGTTTCTGAAGTCAGAAACATCACATTCTAGTAAAAAGCCCTATTTTAGCTACCTAGCCTTTAGAACTGATTTCACTCAAAACTGCAGCATTTGCAGTTTCACTGATCAGTATTAGGATTGGCCTTCAAGAAGCCTGTTCTTATTCACATGAATAAGAGGGTAGCAATATGCAAACTCAGAATATCAAGACAGGAATTTGCACCTCTCCCTGCATCCTGCAAGCTCAGAGGCAGGCTCATCTCTGTTTCTGGGAAGTAAGCAGGAATTTGGAGGTACTTCAAAGCAAAAGCAGCTGTGACAATGACACAGGATAAGCTCAGCATGTGCTCAGCCAAACTCTGCTTTCGTTGGTGTAGGGCTGGCTACAATAACTGCTGCTGTTGATCAGACACTCTACTTTGATCAAATGCAATGGGACAAGGAAGAGGTGGCTCCCTTAGAAATACATAGCACGAAAATATAAAGCAGTAACAATCTACATAAACATTCTGCTGCAGCAATTCAGACTTGGAATATATAAACTGAATTCAGACAGATAAAATTCTTTGATTTCACATTTTAAAACTATCTTTGTTTTAAACAGCAAGGAGAAAAGTCACAAAATAAGGTAAGGGATAATTTGTTAGCCTGAATCTGGACTGCTAGAATAACAAGCTCTGCTGTTGACCCAGCAAGTGCTGATACTGCTTTCAGAGGAGAACTGTGCTACAGGCTATGGAATGGGACTCCAAAAACTGAGGATACAGAGAAGGAGCAAGCTGTAGCCTTCAGGACACAACCTCACAAAACTGGCCTTTTCAGTTCAGGCTTTAATCGTGCAGCCACAATCACATTTATTAAATATGCATAGGTAGATTTCCTGTACTTCTCTCAACTGTAATCTTCATAAAAATACAGCAAAGTACCAGTTACTCAAGGTCAGCTGAAGCTGTTCCTTCAGAATCCTGTAACAAACCTCAGGCCTCGCCCCCTGAGAGGGTATTGCTCACTCCCAGGGAGGTCAGAACTGCTCCTTACCACTGGAGTCACCGTGCTCTCCCAGGATCCAGCCATGGCAGCTGCTTGGATGGATCCCAAGTCTCTCAGACATCAGATAACGGAATCTGGCCGTGTCCAGATTGCAGCCACTTCCAATCACACGGTTTTTTGGCAGCCCACTGAGCTTCCATGTGACATAGGTTAATATATCCACTGAAAGGAAAAGCATGCATGGCAAATGAAACTCCACTCACACCAAGAATGCTCCAACAATCACCTTACTGAGCACAGCAGGGCCATCAGGAGGACTCAAAACACAGTTGTGCTCACTGGTCAAGGAATTTTGGATGTGACTGTTTGGGGGGATTAAAATGGATGCAGTGCTTGAAATTTTGAACACTAGCTTGATGGGTCCTAAGAAAATTTGAGGAAGGTCTTTAGAGATTAGATTCCTACCAGCTAAAGTTGGACACACTTTTTTTTGGTCACAGTTAAAGGCCTAGGGCATTTAGAACTGGGACTGATCTCGTGTGGCTAAAACATTCCAGCAATTTCCTGAATAATGCTCCCTTCCAGTTCACCATCACAACAACAGGTTAAACAATTTACAATCAAAAGTCTGAGATTTACATACTCTTTGTAGTTGGTAATTCCTTCAGTTTAATTTCTTGATTTGTGCACTTAGCACTTTCTGCATCTACCACCTCTGCAGCATGAAAAGCCAGATGAGCAATGTGCTTTAGCTGCATGTGTTTCTAAAAATACAGTTCTAGGAAAAAAGCCAAAGATAGGTAGGGCAGACAGAAGGATGGGAGTAGAGAGAAAAACCTCTCATCTACAGCTCAAAGCAACAACAATAACCAGGCTGCAGGAATTGACTCTGAGAAGCCAGGCAGTTCTCAGGAGGGAACATATTTGTGTACACAGATCTGAAATGCATCTTTGCTCTGCTCAGGCACCAAAGCACAGTTCACACCTCTCAAGTGGCAGTTCAGGGCAGGGAAGGGCATCAAGGTTACATCCCCAAAGTCCCTTCTCATGGGCTAACCATGACCTTCACTATGTAAGACTAGTGGACAAAACTCCACACACTGAGAAAACAAAGGATTATAAAAATAAGTCTGAAAAAGCAACATGCTATTCTCCTCCTACAGCTGCTCTGCTGGAGAGAAGGTGACAGGTTGAATTCAGCCTTGCTAGAACAAGAACAGCCTGATCTTTGTCTCAGCTTGGTTTTCAGGTAAGTGCTTAAAACTGCTGCAAGTTACTGTGCTTGCTCAGAACACTGGCTAATTGTACACCAGCTAATTACTCAACCCTCAACAGAGCATGCACTGGTTCCACACTGTCAGGTTCTCTTTAAAAGCAGTGTCACTTCATCACCATGGTTCTTCAGTACTGGCTTCAGATGCTGAACTAAACAAAGACAACCCTACAGGGACACCCTACAAAGCACATCAGAACATTTACAGTGATCTTTACACATCCAAATATCCAAGCTGTCTCAGTGCAATGAGATATTTGCAAGTGAACACACAAATATACATAATTAACTCTTTTTCTGTTTTTACTATGTGGAGTACTGTCAGCCCTTGTTTCACCATAGGCTTCATCAGCATGCAAACTCTTTTTCCTGAAAACATAGCCATGACTATAGGGCAAGTTCTTCATGCTGAAAACCAGCCCTATCCTATCCAGTCACAAAAGCTACCCATTAGAGAGAAAAAATTTAAACTTCCTGCTGCTTAAGTCAAAGTATGCAAAGAACTGAAGAATTTATCAAAAAGCATTCTTTTAAAATATGGACACCATGACAAGTTCTGAATAAAGAGAGCATCAGAAAATACAGACTATTTTTCTGTACTCTCAGATGTCCACAAAAAGCTATTAAGTTCTAACAATTTGTATCTGAAGAGATTTTCTGAGAACTAACTGATGTTTACCTTATCAAACCAGATTTGTAAGTATTCAGGAAAAGACTGCCTTACCTGGGTTGGAAACCACCAGGATGATGCAGTTGGGGCTGTACTTGACTATCTGAGGAATGATAAATTTGAAGACATTCACATTCCTCTGCACCAGGTTGAGGCGACTCTCCCCCTCCTGCTGACGGACTCCTGCAGTCACCACCACGATCTTGGAGTTGGCAGTGACACTATAGTCTGACCAGGGCAAGGGGAGAAGATACAGAGAGTGTTTAAAACAATTCCCCTAATTCCAGCAGCATTGTGTTAATGCAGGAGTTACAGGGAGCTTCTGCACTGCATTGCATTCAAACACAAACACACGAGACACGGTTTGAAAGCCAGCACCATCTCATAACACTATCCTGAAATGTCAATATGTGGGTGTTCAGAGTACATTTAACCATTCTGACTCTTATTTCCACTATGAAAATAATACTATTTCTTCTACATACTGTTTCACTAAAACCAATTTTACAAAACAAGCCCCAAACTGTATAGAGATGTAAGAGAGAGCCCAGCTTAAGAGCCACTCCCATTACAGTGTTCACCTAAACTCACTCCAATTCACCCACTTCACCTTTTTCAGTGCCAAATCCAAAGAGTTCTTTAGGACTGCACAACTAATTCTCCACTATTAAGCAAAGTCACAGAATATCAGTGTTGAAGCAAAGAAACTGAGGGGCACCTTTGTCTGCCACGATCTTGTGAGTGTGAAGGAACACGCTCCCATGCTGAAGGTCCATCATTTCTCCTTTTAGTTTTTCTTCCATAACATCAACCAGAGCAAGCTCATCACAAAGACCCTGAGAACAACAAAATCTGGAGTCAATGAAGCAGTTCACATGCATTTTAAAGCTAACCCCGAGCTGAGCTAAATTACATTTTAAAGTAACATGTTCCACCCATCTGAAAGCATCTCTTCCCTAAATAAACCAGCACTATCTTGGTGTTCTGATGCTTTTCACAATGTCAGAGGCTACTACAGCACAGGTTCATGAAACTCACTCAGACTTTCCAAAAAAGGTATCATTTGTGAGGTGTTTGAGTGCACAGTCAAGCCTTGGCTAGAAAAGGACTTCTTATTTGGAAAAAAGTTGCATCTTTCAGAGTTGTGGCAAACCCTCTAAATCTATCCAGCAAATAGGCCTGTATTAAATATTTAAATATTTGAAAGAACACATTGTATAATTATCAAATAAGTATTCTCTTTCAGCATGCAATCAGTCAATTCATTTCACAAAAACATACAATGGGAACAGACTTCCTCAACACTAAAATTGAGATAAAAAGGATTCTTTAGTTATTTTTCTCTACAGGAGCTACTGTGTGAGATTTATGTTGCAGAACAGATTTAGATTCCCATTTCTAAATATTTCTAAATCAGTATGGTAATATCAATTACTTCTCTCTTACTGAGCAGGAACTAAACAACCAACGTGGAAGTTTTAGAGTCATGCAGATTTACATATTCAATACCACACCAACAAACTGAAATCAGTATTAGAGCCAAGCATCTTGCACAAGTCAAATCCACATCATATTGGTCAGCAGTGGCTGAACATGAGCCAGCCCAGCTGGCCAAGAAGGCCAAAGGCATTCTGGCTGTAGCAGGAATAGTGTGGCCAGCAGGACCAGAGCAGTGACCGGGCCCTGGGCTCAGCACTGGTGAGGCCACTCCTCAAATCCTGTCCTACAAAGGTATTGAGGGGCTGGATCATGTCCAGGGAAGGGAATGGAGCTGGGCAAGGGGCTGGAGCAGCAGGAGGGGCTGAGGGAGCTGTGGGGGCTCAGCCTGGAGCAAAGGAGGCTCAGGGGGGCCCTTCTGGCTCTGCACAACTCCTGCCAGGAGGGGACAGCCATGGGAAGTTGGGCTGTACCCCCAGGGAACAGAGACAGGATACACACTGTGCTATGGGAGGTTTAGATTGGATTGGAGGAAAAAATCCACTGCCAGAAGGGTGGTCAGGCATTGAAACAGACTGTTGGGAAGCTGTTGGGTCACAATCCCTTGATGTGTTATGAAACTTTCAGATGTGGTACTTCAGGACATGCTGGACTTGGCAGTGTTGGGTTAATGCTGGTCTCAATGATCACAAGAGATCTTTTCCAGCCCAAATGATTCCATCACATTATTATAATTCAGTTACAAGAATCAGATGGTTTTATTATAAAATTATTTTATACTGCAGCTTATAGTTGTGAGAGAGTAAAAGCAGAAGCCTGACTGAAATAAACTCTCTGTCATCATCCATGCTTGAAGAATTTAAAACCAGTTCTTATTCTGGGTTTGGCACATACTGTTGATTAACAGTAAAACTTTGTGCTTAGATATCTAAGAATGCAGCTTGATCCTGCTTAGAGATGTGCATGAAATGAATGCTGAATTGTGGTTCAATTTGTGGTAACATCATCTGGCTCCCTCACAGATTACAGCACTTCAAAAACAACTGATTTCAGACCATGAGAGGCAACCATGTGCTTAAAAATTATAAATATAAACCCACACAATGAACTATCACTGTTTTTCTGTTAAATTTCTTCTTTACTTATTTGTTTTAAAAACTATTTGCTACCTTTCCATCAGTTTCACACTTAGTTTCACTGTGGCCTGTTCTTACTGTCAGTTTTTCCTTGTTCACAGGGCTCATAGATATCAGCAAGTGAAAGGTCTTACTTTTTTTTTTTTAACAATTAAACATGCATTAAAACATGCATCCTCAAGGTAATACATGGGAGAGCCATCTACAAACAAAACTCAGCTGGTTTATTCATACAAGCAAGATTTTTCATCTGACTGTGAGCTACCTGATTTAGGATCTACCCTTGCAAGGGACAGGGCATATCTGCTGATGCCTTCTTTTAAAAAATAAAAAAATCTGCAGTTTCCATCTGTCTTTTCAAATTTAATGAATTCACAATATTCTCTAAAAACAAAGTGCAAAGTACATGACATCCTCATTGATTAATAAGCCTTTACTTTGCTCAAAGACTGCATCATGAGATTTGACAAAAATATCCCACAAACCAGTAACAGGAAAAGTCATAACAACCTTCAAGGCAGCCTTCTATTTTTAGTTATTTAAAAACTAGCTAACACCTCTCTGGAAAAAACAGTTATATAAACAAGCAAAAAGGGCTTAAGAAAAATATTCAGTTACTAGGGCACATATTCTTTATAAGAATAAAAAGCAAACACTTTTGATTCCTATCCTGCATTTCCCCTAGATTTTTGCTCTGTCTCCATTCTTTGCCCAGCAGAGCTCCCTCATCAAGCAAACTCCAGCTTTGTTGTGGAAGAATAAAAAAAATTAAGAAGAGAATGAGAAGTTTGGCTGGGGCTGTGTAGTCATTCCTACCTACATTGTCCCAGTGGCCTGGAAAATCATTTTGCCTAAAGATTTCCTGCTAAGCACAGACAGAAAGGTGAAGGAACAAGGGGAGGCTGAATGTGGAGGTCAGGCTTGTAGGTCACCGCTTGCTTGCCCGAGCTGCTAATGATTCATTCCTGTGCAAACCTCCCAAATATCCCACCCTTTGCTAAGACAGGCAGTGCAGAGCACCACAGCACAGGGCTTGGAGAGCACGCTGTCCTTGAGCCGTACCTTTCCAAGGATGCTGATGGCAGAGGCCATCCCAACCATGCCGACTCCCACAACCGTGATCTTGTTGTTGGGGACCTCGGATCCCTCCGCGATGGGGCTGATCAGCTTGTCCTTGACAGTGGCCATGGTGTTCTGCGAGGAGAGACGGAAAGATGTGGATCAGAGCTGGCCAGAGGGAGCTCAGAGGCGTGTTCTGAATGGAGTCACCTGCCACAGCCGGCTCTACGTAAGGCAGCTCCGGGCACGCTGCCCTTACTCGCAGGGCTCCTTCGCAGCCACGAGCACACAGCACCCACACAGCCTCCGCCCTCGGCCCCTGCCCTCCCTGCGCCTACCCCGGGGCTGAACGGGCAGATTTCGGCAGCACACCGCACTAACGGCGTTCCCAGAGCCGCCCACGGCGGGTGAAATTCCATCATCAGCGCTGCCGAGCCCTGGGCATTCACCTCTCAGCACACCGGGGCTCCGGGAGGGGACCCCACAAACCAGCCGGGCCGCAGGGCAGCCAGGGGCCGCGGCGGCACCGGGGCGCCCTGAGAGCGGCCGGGGACCAGCCCGGCTCCGGTCACCCTAAAGCCGGACCTCCGGGAACCGCAGCCCGGCTCCGGCCGCCCCAAACCCCAACCCGAACCCTCGGG
>VYXF01000179.1:107526-130790 GCA_013397295.1 Polioptila caerulea
AACCCCGGCGGCACCAAGCGAGAAGCGACGAGCCGGGCCGGCTGGGCGGCCATCCAGCACCCCCCGTCCCAGAGCGGGGTCTCCCCGTACGCACCGGGCAGCGGGAGCAGAGCGTAAGCGGCGAGGAGAGCGCGGTGTGCGGGGCTCGGAGCTCGGGCAGGGAGCGCTCCGCAACGGAACGGGCACGGGAGGGCGAGCGGAGCGCGGGCCCCGGCTCGGGCAATGAGCGCTCCGCAACGGAAGGGGCGGGCCCGGCCGCGCGGCTCGGGGGAGGCTCAGTGCCCGCCAAGGACGGAGCCGCAAGGATGTCGCTGCTCCGCCCCGGCCCCGCAGTGGCGCAGCGCCGCTCGTCCCTGGAGCTGTGTCCCCGCGGGCTGCGCGGCCCGGAGCAGCGATGCTGCCGTGGCCGGGGGTGGCCGTGCGGCACTGGGCACTGGTGTCCTCGGCAGCGTCACCATCGCTCATTCCACAGGGGACAACGGGGCTGTTGGTCCCCGAGCGTCACCGAGACACAGGCTTGGCCAGAATCGCTACAAGCGAGGTTAAAATTCGGCAAAAATAAAGCATTTTACCTGATATTTCGGGGAGAAGTTGCACAAGTTGGGGCTGTCTCCTCAGTCAAGGATATCAGATTTTTGTGCTCGCTGATTTCTGCCCTGGGGCTGACTCCGGTTGGATTTTTGGTGGTTGGACGAATCCCTCCTCTGGAGGCACGGAGCAATGCCCTGGCAGGAATAAGGGATGTAACCTGAGGCAGGCCAGCAAGGAATGTAACCTGAGCAGAGCCACCACCGTCGCGCCTCCTCCCTCGGCTTCGGCCAGAGCCGCCCCACGCTCACTCCGCGATATCCCAGCAGGGCATCCCTTAAAAATGGAAATAAGCGTGAATGTGGTTTGACTCCTTGTTAAAGGAATAAGCACATCTGGCACTGTAAGTAGCAATAAAAGTCAGATGATATTTTCCTTTTCCTCAGACCCATGGAACACACAAACTGAAAACCTGGGTGTACGATCAGACACTGCTGTTGAGCAGGGAAGGAAGTGCTTTCTTGGAATTCCTCCAGGACCGAAGCAAGCAAAATATGGAATAAGGGCAAACAGTGTTTTCATCTAGTGCCGCAACATTACATCTTTCCGGCTATAAAGGAAGAAAGCAGAAGCAAAACACTGAATGGCCTGCAATTAGTTCCAGTGGGGAAGAAACCAGAAAACTTTAGGTTCCTTATCACACATGACTTAGTCTCTCTCACAAGAGGGAAAACAGAACAGTAGATTCCAGAGTCCTCCCAAATAAGTCACTGGGTTAAATGGGACTAGGCAGAGAGCCTAGCTCTGCCTGCCTATGACTATGGCTACTTTTTTTTTTTCCCTGTAGTTGTGGCTAGTTTAAAGTTTTATTGATTTTTTTTTCCCGTTTTTAATAACTGGATTAATTCCCTGTGGCTCACCAAGCAGCCAAACAAAATGGTGTCAGCATGAGAGAGATGGTGAGCAAAGGATGAAACCTGCTTTTCTGGGCAGCAGATCAGTACAGATCCATGCTGGCTTTAAGCACTGTCTAACTGTGGCCTACTTTGCTTCTTCCCATTGTTTGACGTTGCAAAGGGTCCCCTGCGGGGAAAGAAATTAGTTAAGCCATCCACCTGACACTTCAGGTAGCAGCTTGCTGTAAGAAAATCAATTCAAGACTTTGAAATGACGGGTGCAGTGGGAGCTGGAGGTAAATAGTCATTATACAATGAAATGTAAGGATCAGAAAATCTATCTTCTATAATCACAACAGGAACATGCTCACCTGAAATTTAGGGAAATAGGGAGAAAGGGAGATAAAAAGATTCTGGAAAGATTAGGGAAGGAGCAGAGGAAGGTTTTTAAATTCCTGAATCATAAGCAAGGGTCCTTGTCCTGCCAATGCCTGTTGTGAGGAACATTCACCACTGCATTGTGTCTCCTTGGGACAGGATAACTCTCTCTTCTTATGAACTTTCAACAATCAATTATCACAGTAGCATTTGGAATTAGAGCAGGTAATGCCACATTCCTATTTGCAAGATATTAAAGCTTTAAAAGGCAGACTGGGCCATTTACCACATGTTATAACAGCTCCTCTGGGCCCTCATTTAGATCAGGCTTCATTTTGCATGCAGTGCTAAAAGCACAGGGTATTTAATCCCCTCCCTGAAGTCCTTCAATCTAAATAGACAGGGCAGAAGACAGTGGGTAGAAGAAAGAAGCTTGTTCCCTCTTCCTGCTCTTTATTATTTACTTACTTATTGTTCCAGATGGTGGAGGATTCAGGCACAGAAAGGTGAAAAGATCTCCCCAAGGTCACATGGAAAGTCTCCTGGTGACAGGTCACAGTTTCAAAGTTCAGCTCCATTTTGGCAGCATTGGCATTTTTGATGCAGCGCAGATCTCCAGAAAAACAAACCCTAATGTTACGGGACACAGTGTAAATAAATTTCCCTGGTAACCTTCATCCAATTACAACATATATTTTGTGTTTACATTTTAATCATGTTCAACTTTTGGGTTGTATACAAAGTGTGCCATTAGAGAAGTCTGAGATACTTCACTACTTCCATCTGTCCCATCATCTTCCCAAAATGAAAGTAGACAGGATTTCCCCGCTGTTTCTTTTTTCCAAAACTACCCTTAAACCTGATGAAAAAAAGAGACATCTCAGTTGAAAAACGCTATTCATGGGACCATTCCACACAGGAAGATGCTGATGTTCGGATGGCCATGGTCTGATGACAGCTCTAGCCCTAAGTCATGAAGAATTTAACCCAGGAAGGGAAGGAACCATTACACCACGGGATGGGATGTAAGGCTAATGACAATATAAAGATTCTCTCTCATTGTGCTAGACCTGGTGGATCAGATCCTTGCCCTACAGGATGGATTGTTTCAAAGAATTATTGCATGTGGATGTAATGGAGGGAAAATAATTAGAAGTTTGGCTTTGCAAAATACAGAAAACTGAATTAATCTGCTGGAAATCATTAAGTGCTGTCACATGCAATGCTGGCAGATGCTGAATTAAAATTCTGGTCCACCTATGTTAATTCTGTTCTCCTTCACCTGGATTTGCCATTTGGAGGGAAAAAACATCACACAATAAAGAAAAATGATCTTGGAGTGGCAGCTTTGCAAGCTTCTTTTTCGCTGGTTTTGTTTGAAAGAATGGTTCCTTATTTTTGGCAGCGAGCCGACTTTCTGTTTGATTTTTGTTTAAAGATTAGACAGTGTAAACAGATAACACACTCATAATAGTTAAGTGCTTTATAATAGAGTTAATAAAAAAAAAAACAAACCAAAAGCAAACAAGCACATCATGAGCTTGGGGGCTATAGTGCAAAGGGAGTGAAATGTGATGATCTCATTTAATGAATATCTTTGATGCCAGAGGAAACAAATGGTGATAAGTTTTGCAATTAGGTAAGTAATAGCACCCAGTTTGTAAGAACTAAACTGCATTGATTTAATGAGCTCTGGCTCATTAAAAAGTTCAGGAGAAACTAGAGCTGCTAAACAAAGTCACAAGACAGAAATGGGGAAAACAGTGCATATGCAAGCAAAAAGATATGAAACTGAAATTACAGACAGACAATGATTTTTTTAATCAATAGATGGATTTCCATACAATAACGCAAATAAGGATGGTTTTTTTTTTTTCCCTCTGAACTGATTAACTGTTCAGAAAACTTAGTAGTCTTAAGATTTTTATGTATGGATTTTGTGGTTTTATTTGTATGTCTGAAGGAGTGAGTATGGACTTGTCAGGCTAACACCTCTCCAGACAGAGATGCAAGGCCGTGTTCATGCTGGAGAGTTTTTTACATCAGTGCAATCACCCCCTGTAATCACACACAGAGTGTAGCATATCTGGTATGTAGCACCTCAATTATCTTTGTACAAAGATTGTTGTAGTAGTTCTGTATAGCACTATTGTAATAGCAGTGAGGTAATAGGTAAAAATTGCCTCCTGTAATACAATAATACATCTTGTTACTGTAGATTTTTCAGTAGTGCTCCACATAGAAACACATCTTGTGCCTTTAATGACTTCTGAAGTAGTTCCACAGCTGTAGGACTTCCTACCTCTTTAGGAGCTGAATCCAGGTTTCCTTTTATGTGTGTTGTACTGGCAGAAGGAACTCCCAAGTTCTGTTATTTGAACCCCCATGTCTGGCTATTGCTTACAGTGAATTTTGCTGGAGAACAGATTTNAGGGGCTTCTCAGAAAAAGAAGAAAATCCCCACACAGATTCACCAATCCCACTCCCACCTAGACTTTCACTTACGTGATCCCACAATTTACCTTGTTAAAAGTAATTCTGGAGACAGACCAAATACATTTTTACCTGTTATACAGAAACCTCTGTCTGTGGTTTACATAAACCTCTCCAGAGCAGTCATAGGCTTGCAGCCACTGCCTTTGAAGCAGATTGCTGATGTTAAGGGTCAAGGCTGACTGACTGCCCTCCTGTTTGGGAAGCATCCAGTGATATCTGAAGAACCTTTGCCATATTGCACTCTGGACCCTTAGTGCTGCCATTCACAGAGCACAAGCTCTGTGGAAAAAGCTGTGGACACAGCTGAGCTTCCAGAAAGCATTATTTAAAGTTTCCCAGTACTGAGGGTGCTTTGCCTCCATTGCTGCATCTGCGTCCTGTGTCTAGGGACAAGCTTTGCACTGAACATAGAGGGGACTTGTAGTGGCAGGGATTTGTTGATGGAATTTGGCAGAATTCCATCAATCAAGTGGTGTAGGGGAGCATCCTACCCTTGATAGTGTTGGATTCCTGGGGAGGGTAAGAGAACTGTTGGCAAATGCAGTGTCAATCTCCATCTGAATTCTGGGGAGGCTCCTGGAGTGTCCTCAGCCATAGCTTGTTTCACCTGACCCTGCAAATCTGTTCCTCTGGTTAGAGGGGCTTGCAGGGGGGAAATCATTTCTGGAAGTGGGGACAGGTGCAAGTTCCCTGTGAAGTGATGAGGGTTACGTTTTCTAGCAGTGGTCCTAGAGGGTGATGCACAAAAGGTGAGGCAATATATCTGAGGACACATTTTGAATCTCCTCCTTCAAACTATGAATCATAGCTCAGTTTTTCAACCAATCAAGCTTCCACTTTGGTTTGTAATGCTGTAGGCAAAGTCAAGTGAGACAGGAACTTTAGGATGACTGCAACAAATACCTTGGATTTGGATCTAACAGGTGCCCACTTAAAATTTCTCTCCACAAAGAGAGCAGCCAAGGGTGATGTTTTCCAGCAGAGCTGAGTCCAAAGCTGAGCTCTGTGGGACCGGGCAAGCCTCAAAGGGCTGCCCTCCACCCCTGTTTATCCCTTGCACCCACAAGCTTCTCTAATCTCTTCCTGAGCCATTTCAGCCCATTAAATCAGCAGAAAACTATCACTTTTATTTCCTTGAAGCAGTTTTTTGTTCATCTGCCAACTGACTGGGCTTGGTGAATTATTGAAAGTGTGATTCTGCTTAATACATTTCAAATTATATTGTGCCTGCCTATATTATGTCACAAGTGATGTTCAGTACCATTGCAGCTACTGGAACTGCTTGGGGACCTGGTGCTCACCTTTCAAATCAAATAAACCCACAAAAGTAATTACATTCCACTCTCTCTCCAGCTGTTCCATTGTTGTACAAAACATAATTAAATTGTCTTGCCCTATGATAGGAAGTACACTTAGAGGACATCTAGAGCCCCATATCCTTCATGGAATGAAGGAACTTGACATCTGCACCTGTTTGCAGAAGGTAATTTTAATAACCTTTTATAAAATAAACAAGTTTTTGCTCTCTTGACTTCCAGAGAGCAACTGAATGAGCTACATGAGCATGGATGATTTATCCTCATCAAGTGCTTATTCCTGTTCTCTTTGCACTCTCTCTCTCTCTCCCTCTAATTCTGCCCATGCTAAAACTCCATCAGTGCTGGGAAGGATTTGGCAGTGCAGTTAGATTTTGGAAAGAGTTTCAGCCAGGGAGGCTCATCTTGTAGAGCAAGCTCCTGTTTCTGGGAGTTTATGTCACCTCTGCATAGAAAACCTGCTGAATCAGTCCAGCCACCTTGGACACCTGGCATGTGTCTAAGGGAACAGTTCCACTATGGCATCATTACCTTGCTCCATGTAGTAAGTGCTACTGGTACAGGGTGATATTCTGACAAAATCCAAATTGATTTTAGCTGTAGCAGCAGCACTTCTAAGAATGAGCCAGGGCTCTGCTTCATTTTTTTTGTAAATGACAAAATAATACAGTTGTGACTTCTGGGCAATGTCTCAGTTGCTTTTTAATGTAGCATTTGTGAACTGTAATATTATCTAAATACTCATTATAAGATGTGGGCTATTAAAGGAATGCAGAAAAAATATGCAGAAAGATCTCTGCCCTCTTCTGCTTGTTTTTGCCATGAAAAATGCCTGTGGGCACTGGCCTTGGGCAGACTTTGCTCCCATGGATGGTTCCTTGGCAAGGAAAACACTTCATTGAAAGATCTGCCAGGCATGAGGCTGTGATTCTGAAACCTGATGTGACAGAAGCTGTCCTGGCCTTGCTCAGTAATGAACTTTTGCTCTAGGAGTTTAACTGGAGAAAACACAGCTCCTCACAGACATTAGTGGCAGAATATCAGCACCCAACATGTGATCCTGAGGGCAATATGACTAATCCTAAAAAACCTAAAGTACAGGCTGAGAGGGTGAAGTGCCTGCAGGGCTGCTCACCTCCCAGTAGGATTTTAGAGGGTTCTGGTCAGCTGGCTTAGGAAACTTTTCAATGGGCAATTGTGAAAAGGAAAGATGGATATACACTTTGGTAATGGGGTTTTTCCCAGCTACCTTTAGATAAACAAAGCAAGCATACATTTATAGGTGTCTAGTCATCTTAAGTGAAAGACAAAAGACAAGTTATTTTGACTCGTCTGTTCTAATCCACATCTGCCATGGGTGGGGGGGACGACAATGTGTTGATTCCTATAAGTGCATTTTCTTTCCCTTCACTATGAAAGGGGGCTGAATTGTTGGAGGGAAAAAAAAATCCGATTGATTTTCAGTTTGATTCAGTCTGAAAAGTGAGTAGGAACATGTAGCAGGGGTAAAAAGGAGGTAGGGTCACTGCTTTGGGATTAGTCCTTCTTAGCTGAGCATAAGGCAGCCACCAGACTGCACCTTCAGAGCAAGGGGAAGGTCATTCCTTGCAGCTGAGCAGCAGGGCCAGCAGGGCATGTGCTCCTCTTGAACCCCTGCCAGCGGCAAAGGAGAATTATTGCAGCCAAAGCTGCTGCCAAGGTCAAGTGACTGCTGGGTATTTATAGAAGCACTGAGTGCCCAGGCTAACAAAGGAAAGGGAGCAGGTCCAGGAGTGCCACCTCCAGCTCAGGTTCCCTCTGCTGCCCACCTGCTGCTCTGCAGCTATGAGGAATTCTGTCATGATCTCCTTAGCAGATGTGAAAAATTAAATCAGGTCAGGTTACCATATGAATGGGACTCAGTGGATCCTTGCAAAGACTGCTCTGTAATGCTGGGGATGGCCAGTCCTTAAGGAACTGTTGGCACTTCAGGATGCAAAATGACACTGGTGCTGCCACAGAAATAGGAAAAGAGAAATTCTAAGTGCTTCTGGCTGTTCAGGGCCTCAGACAGCAGCTCTGTGAGTTTCATTTAGATCAGGGTGCTTCGTCACTAGTGAAATGTCTTACTAGGTGGGATTTGGTGTTGCAAAAGGTCATGGATATTTCTATATCAAGCAGCAGGTAACAGCAATATCCCTTATAAAAGTAATTGTGAAGTACATGAGCCACTGAGGTTGTTCAATTATGTTAATAATGATGCTTGTGTCTCTGATGTTTACATGGGGCTGCCCTCACTGGCTCTGGGATAGCCCACACCTATTCCAGGTATCTGGGTCAGGAAATAAAGGGTGCTTTCCTTCTGAGTTTCACATAAGCCCTTCTTTGTTGCCACTCCATCTCAGAGCATGCAAAGCCTCCTGATTATTCTTATCCCTTTCCAGCTGGTCTGAAGATTGAAAACCACAGTGGGGATGGCCCAGCTTGCACTTATCTATGGTTTCCTTCAGATAGAAAATGAAGATCAGAGCCATACAGTTGGATGGCTTTCTTGGAATCTGTTTTTATTGAGAACTTTCATCCTCATATTTATGCTCTGGTAGGATAAATTCTTTAGCTGACTGGCTCAGTGTGTGCCAGGGTAATGTTTATTCTCCCAACTGGTATTTTTTGCTCTTTGCTCTACTTGTAGCTTTAACCAAAAAGCCAGTGGAACCTCAAACTGGAACATTGTCACTGCTTTTGATGAAGGTTTAAAGTTTTTTAGGGGGAATGTGTCTAAAAGAATTGACATGGCATTTTATGCCGTGGGATGACAGGATCTGACTCAGGTTTGCAGGCACAATCATGGCACAAGCAATGTTATGTCATGGTGTCTCACATGTTGCATCCATCTCCACCCTGCCTATCTTCTCCTCCTCCTCGGTTATGCTTTGCCCTGTTTTCAGAGAAATCTACCCTGTCCTGAATTCTGTGTCAGGGTAATATTTGTGTGCTGTATATAGCCAGCTTCAAAGTATTTGTAATGATAACAACTCAACTGATGATTTCTTTTCTGACATCCAGTTACTCTTTTGACCGTGACAAGATTTCTGTTTCACTCAAAGTGTCAGTAATGTATTTGAAAGGCCTGGCATCTTTAATGATTCCTACAGACTCTCCAGATTTATGTTCCTTTTGGTTCTCCCTTCAAGCTCATCACTTCTCTGCCTGAGAAAAACATACGAAACCTTACCTAAGCACTGACTGCTCTTTCTTTTCCCCTCATGCTCCAATTATTTATCCAAAATTGTATTTTTTTATCTTTAATTGTGTCTATCCACTCGGTGAAGAAAAACATAAACTCAGGATGTTTTTTAGACTCTGTAGCACAAAAGCACAAACTTAGAGTTGGAGCTTGAGGTCTCTTACAAAGGGAATAGAGCATTTTACAGCAGGCTTATAAACCAACAGCAAATAAATGGCTTCAGATAGGCTTGGCCATCTGTGAGACAGCAGGAGCAATATAAAAGGGGCTCAGAGGGTTGTGTCAAGGCCCAGGGGTAATTGGATTTCCTGCCAAATGAGGAAGAAAGCAAGACTGTTATCATGAAGTAGAAAATCTCAGGTCCTCTGAAGCATTTAATATGTAATTAGCACTGTGCATGACAGCCTGTTACTATTTATTTCCACAGCGTTTCATGGTCAAGAAAGAGACATAAGGGAAGGGTGGTAATCATAGAATCAGAGCACAGATAAGCCTCCAGCAGTCAGTAGCTTAGGGATGGAGTTTGCTGCTAAATCTGTCATTTGCTGGAATTCACAGGGCTGAATTCCTAAAGATTCTCTGACAAGGAGTCCCCGAAGCAACACCAGCTGTAAAATGGGACAGTGGTTAAACCTAGGGGAGATCTGGCCACAGTTGTTTCAGAATGAGCTCCAGATCTAAACCAGACACATTTGGATCACTTCAGTTCTGGCATCCCAGCACAGAAAGTGCCTGGAACATTCAATTCAAGTTTATTCCTCGGAAGGAAAAATCTCATCACATGGCCACGTCTGCTTTGTAGTAATTTTACATTACAGCTAAAGAGAGGTGTTATGAAACAATTTGTTTTACATTTTCTTAACAAGGCATCTCCACTATCACACTTTTGGAAGTATCCACGAGTCAAACCCAAAGTCCTGCTGTAGTACACTACCTGAAGGGATGTGATCACCACAGGCATTTGGAACTGCTCACTGGCACAAACAAGGAATTCTAGTGCCTGTGTAGCTTCCAGCCCTTCTGGAAGATATATCCATGTTTCTTGGCTCACATGACCCCTCACAAGGACAAAGATCCCATTTCTGCAACTTTGTTGTCTCAGGGGCTTGTAAACTTCTTTGCCTTGGGTAGCACTTACCCTTATTTAGGTCATTTACCTCAGTGGGAATGCTTATTGTAGTCTTTGTCTGAAATGAATACAAGAAATTCTTTTAGCAGATGAAAAGCATTTAATATCTAGTCACTCTTGTATTTACTTAAAACAGTTATAGTGTTGTTTAGACAAATACCCACTTGTTTTCACAATCAAAGTAAATTGTCCCCTAATGTGTCATGTAATTAGATTTTTCCAGGAGCTATTCATTTAGATATTCTGCCAGTCAGGCAAAAATATGCTCCAGGGAATTTAAACCAGGAAATTCAAGAGAAAAAAGTAACTGCAGAAAGCAGTGCACTTCCTCTTCAGAGCCTGGATCTGATGAATCCAGAAAAGGATTTCAAAGCAGCATCTCAAAAAGGAATAGAAATTGTCAGCAGTGCTTAGAAGACAACACTGTCTGTTCATGTATTGTTTTATTAAAATAGAGTATCCAAAAGTGTTAGTAATCCAGAAATATGTAAATACAATTATTAATTAAGTGCTTACAACTGACTTATCTTTTCAACAGGTGACTCCACGTACACAGCCACAAGGGAACTAAGTAGACTCAATCTTCTGTAACTGCATCTTCTGCAGGGCAGAATGAGATCCTCAAATACACAAGAAATACAGCAGAGAAAACAAAGATAATGGCATGCCATCACATATTAATTTCCCCAATAACTGATGTAATCTCCCAGTTAGACCTGTTGGAGTTGATCTGTTTCTTCCATGTAGAAAGTGAAACTTGGGTAAAAAAAAATATATGTGTATTTTAAATTTTCTTCTTGAGATCTCTTCACATAGCTACACATAGATTTTTCTGTGAAAGCAAACAGCTGGAGAAAGGTTAGGTAAAATTTCCCAGGAGACTTAGCACATAAACTCTGAAGAGCCTTTGTGTTTCCCAGAGTCCACAGGGAGTTTGCTTAGCTATTCCTCTCTGTGAGCAAGAGCTACTCAGAAATATCAGCATTCTTTTTACTGGAGATAACCTTATCTCCTGCATTTCTGAGGATGGCTGTAATTGCTCGTTGGAGCCAACAGAAGACCAGCGCTGAAGTTGTTTGCCCCAAGTTCTGTCTCCTCCAGCAAACAGAGCAGGGTACCAACCTCCTCCTTCAGCACTCTGGACTAGAGCTGGGGAGAAGAAAAGCTCCGGTACTTTCATCCCCCTCTCCAAGGTGCTTGTTTTATTTTCCACCCTGCCTCCTAAAGGATATCACAGCTCCAAATATGATCATTTCTACAGGCCCCCTGCCTGTGGGTGACTGTCACTCTGTTATCTCCAGAGAATGACCTGTAGCTCCCGGGCAGTACAGCAGCAGATGAGAGAAGAGGTGGGATCTCAGAACCATTGGCTGTTTACACACTCAGTGAAAAAACACCATAAGAGGTGGGAATTTTTCATGCTTTCTTCCTGTGTGGAAAGTTATGAGTTTGCTTTCTTCACAGCCATCAAAGAGTCCATATGAGAGAGACATTTCATAAAACAAACTCCATTCCTTCTGCAGCATTTCCCAGCATGCATGTTCCTCAGAACAAGCTGCAATGGAAGAATAGGCAGAATTTGTCACTCCTGTCATCACAGGACAGCAACAGACATTGCAGGGATGGGTCAGGGAAGGTTTGGCTGGCACACACGTTCCCAGGCAGAAGCATATGGTGTAAACTAGGAGTCTGGGAAGTACAAAGGAGGAAAAAAAACATAGGGGAAAAAGTGTACTAGTCTGTTGATTAGTAAAAACCACATTGCAGACACAGCTTGTCTCTGTTCTTCAGCCAGGGCAGGGCTCTGGTGACACAGGGACAGGCGGATGTGAAGTGTCAGGGTGGTCGGGTAGGGGTAAAACAAAACCCGAGGATGAGAGCAGGAGGTGTGGCTGATGTGTGAGGATGTATCGCCGATTAGCGCACGGAGACCAAGGGAGTCTGGCAGAGAAGTGCGAGTGCCCCGGGAGAAAACGGGTTGTGCCTGCACCGCTGGGGACACCCCTTGTGCCAGGACAGCCCTTTGTTCCCTGGCACCGGTCCCTGCTGAATTCAGGGCCCCCTCCAAGGCACGTTCCTCTTGGCTGCTCCCTCTGCCAGCAAACACTCCCCACGGGTTGAACCAGCGCCTCTCTTTTCCAGACCAAGCCAAATCTTTAATTTCTGCCTGCCAAACACATTCCCGTTTTTTTCCTCATGTACTGGGTATGATGAATCCACCCAAGCACAGCCTGGCAGAGCTAAAAAAGCTTCTAAGGATGGCAAAATGGTTGTCTGTGAAGCAGCTCTGCAGTCTGATGGTTTTGTATGCAAGAGGTTCAGCCACCAAGAAGGAGCAGAGCACAGGCAGCTGAAGAGATGAATGACTCCAGCTAAGAGGGCAGAGGGTAATTTATTTACTCAATGTGCTTGGGACACGTTGGAGGGGGTTTTGTTTGCATCATTTCTGCTCTCATTAAGACTGGATGGACTTTCTCTTCCCCTGTGTATTTAAATTTTTCTCCTCCCGTGTTTTTCAAGACAGCACTGATGAAAAAAAGTAGAAAGTGTCATGCAGTGGAAAACACCGAGGATGATTAAACTCGCATGGTTTCTCAGGACCAGCCTAGAACAGGTTTATTTGCCAGTTACTCTCCTGCTACCTTAACAAAACTATCACCCCGAGGGGAGTTTTTTTTCTTCCTGGGAAAGAAAATTTTCTCTTTGCATTTCAATGAAAGGCATTCAGCTGCCTTTCTGTGCCCCCAGGCTGTTTCCTGTGCAAACCCTCAGAATTTCATTTTCTTTTTAAGCCAGCTACATTTGCATTTCACTGAGCCCTCTGAGGCATCCTCTTTGTCAGGGTGTGAGAGAAGGCTGTGCCGAGGAGTGCTGGGGTGCACATCTGGAGTTGTCTGAGGGAGCCAGGACCAAGTTCCTTGCAGCACAAGCACAGTGACAGCAGCAATGTCAGCCTTTCTGCCAGCCTGTGGCTCCTGTGGCCGCTGTTTTTTTCCATGCAGGCTGTGTATGTGCAGGTATGGATGCAGAGGTGATCACATAGGGCTGTTACCCTGGCCTGTGGCAGGTATGGAGAACTCGAGCTTGCAGTACCCTGCAGTTCCTGCATGGACAAGAAAGCACTTGGGGCACTCTTGAATGTTTAAAAGCCCCAATCCTGCTTAGGAGGTCAGGATGCCAGAACAACTGGAGTGCCTGATGGACCTGAGCCTGAACGTGAGGGCCTCCAGCATGAACATATGTTTAGCAAGGTGAATTCTGACCAGCATCCTTGACTCAAGTTTTCACTCTGCTGTGCCATCTGTGTGCACTGGATAAAGAGATTTGCTATCCCTCATGCAGCTCTAAGATGGATTGGCTTCCAGAAATAAATTGGAAAAAAATAGCTACCCTTGGGCATGGTGAGGTTTAGTGAGGTGAAATCATATCCATGATTGCCTGTGGTGGAGGAAATCCCTAAGTGGCACAGGGGAGGAAAGAGCAGAAGCAACCTGAACTTTTTCTTTAATATGTCTGGCTGGCACTGTGAAAAGCTTATTAGTAATTTATATTTGTCCTCTAGAAGCTTTACCTTTACTCCATTAGATTTTGATGTTGCTGTGCCAATTCCAGGTGGATGGTGAGGCCTGCCAAGTGTACAAAAATATTTGGGAGGGTCAGCACCATAGCAACCCGGTTTGCATCACAGCAGCCACAGGTGTGCATTCCATTTAACACCATTAGGAATCGTCCTGCCATGAGGGCAGGTGATTTTAGACACTGACCTGGAAGCAGCAGCTGTGCCAGGGGAATGAGGGAGAGCCTGTTTCAGAGGCAGATGTGGGCTGAGATGAGTGCCAAAGCTGCAGGTTCAGAGGTGGGCAGTGCCGAGTGAGGAGCTGGGATTCCAGGTGTAGGATCCTGGCGTGGCAAGCCAGAGGCAGATTTACCTTGATCTGTGGACTGAGGACATATGTGAGGTGTGGATGGTGCTGATGTCCTCCCTCAGTTCCCTCTCAGCCTCTGAAGCTGGTTGGCTCTGCAGTGATAAGTGGGCTTGTTCTGGGAGCAGGTGCTGTGTCAGGCAGGGCTGTGCACCTGACAGAGTCTGTGCTTAATGCAGATGAACTCGGCAAAGCCCTTGTGCCCACTTGGCTCTGCAAACCTCCGGAGCTGCCCCGGGCACAGCCACGCCTCTGCTCTGACCCACATGCAGAGCAGATCATGAGCCAGGGCCAGAAAACTTCCCAGGAGGAAAAATCCTGGCATCATCTGTGTGGCACCCACCTTTAACACAGGAGAAGGAGTATCAGCTTGGGAGCTAGCCTTTGTCCAAAGAAGGGGACACTAAGCAAGATGATGCAATACAAGCCCCAGAGATGCAGTTGTACCTGGGGATGGATGAAAAGTTCCTTCATCAAGGGATGATTATTGATGACCTGTTGCTGTGGCTTGAACATGCCTTTGTCTTGTCTGTCAGGGTGCTCCTTCTTCACAGCATCTCTGTTTCCCTGTGGGCTCCACATGCTCAGGCAAAAGTGCAGGAATCCTCCTTCCCTTCTGCAGAAGGAGAGGACCCTTTAAACTGTGTTATTCCAGCCAGGCTGTTGTCCAGCATTCCTTAGTAGAAAATGTTTGATGTTATAAAGCGAAAAAAAAAAAAAAAAATCAGGGAAGAAACCACCCAGTATGCCAGACATTTTGGAGAGGAGTATTCTTTTCTAGTCCCTGGCAGGCAGTGTGTTGGTACTCAGCCTGAAGTCACAGCTGGGCTGGGAACAGCGTGGGGTTGGAATGCCATATAGAGCAATCCTGGGTGTATTGCCCAGACCTTGTTTGCATTTGGCCACTAAACCTGACTTAGCTCTTTTCAAAACATTTGTTAGACACTCTTCAAGTAATGTCCTTTGATTTCACATCAGGCATGAAGGATTTCATATTGTAGCCTTTTTGAATCACTTTTCACTTAAAATGTACTTCATGACAATTTTTGTTTGTTTAAATACAGGACAGGAAGGGAGGGGGGAAGAGAACATGGAAAGTATGACTGGTTCTAGGTAAAATATTTAATAGGTAAAATATCTTCTGTGCACACAGATGAAGTAATATTCACTCATTTTTACTCAACCAAACTTAAAGACTCCAGGTTGTCCAGCATCACTGGTGAGGAGCTGCCTGCGCTGAGCAGTGTTAAACACGGGATGCAAGGATCCTTATCCCTGGAGAGGCAGCTGCTTTCTCTTGCAGATGCTAATAGCAGCCTCTCCTCTCACAGAGATTCTCTCCCAAGAGGGAATTAGGGTTTTCACAGCATGCAAAACAAAGCCAAATTGCTTCAGCCAAGCAAAGCTGGGGTAGAAATAGTAGAGGAAAGATTAACTTTCGGCAGCTTCCTCTTCAGCTTTGTTGTGTGAGGCATGGCTATTTCAAATTACAGAGCTAACTCCATGCCAAACCATGGGAAATGAACTTCAAATTTTCCTTCTGTTTTGTAGGGGTGTGCAATGGCGCAGCAGAAACTGGGATGACAGCAGCTCCACGAGTTATATTCCTAGCTTTGAAAAAAATGTTCAACTGAAACAGCAGTAGATGCTCATTCCACCTCCTGTTTTTGTGCTCTGTTGCTGTCAAAGAGCAGCAGAGTCTTTGGTAGGATATCTGAGGGTTTCTTTTCTCACCTGCTGGTATCAAGTATCTGAGCTAAAAGAGAGAGATGTGTGGGAGCAAAACAGTACTGTTTGAGAGGCAAAAGCAGTGCTGGTGTTTTGCAAACTTCAGCAAGAAATGTAACATTTCCATACCAAGACAGACATCAGGTGAGTAAACTGGATAAAAACCCCAGCAGTGTTTTTGTGATGGAAATGTGTAATTTTCACAATTGAGATCTATGATATTTAGAAATCTGTAACTTTTCAGAGAAGGTTGGAAAGCACCCATTTGAATTTTCTGTGCAATTACTACAGGCTCTTTCCTATCAATAAACTGAATTGTTACTGCACATGTAATTAACAGAGTGAAAGTCCTATTTTGCAAATAACTGGGATGGATATGTTAAATAGGAGAAGAGCCTTGTTTCAGCTAGCATACTTCTTTTTTTCTCTCTGTGCAGCATTAGCTTAGCACTTCAATTGCCTATTCATGCATGAAAAAGGATGGAATCACAGATGTACAAAAAGGAAGTAAACAGTTAAGGCAGTCCTTGCCTACAGCACAAATATGTCTGGACTGCCTCTTGATGAAGTTTCCTAGAGATCATTTATGCTCCTAGGGTTTTATTTTTAGAAAGCTGCAGCTTTCTAAATGTGCTATCATAAATAAATAGTTTTTAATACATCTTGGAAAATCCTTCTGAAAATTCTCCTTGTGACCGTAGTTATTTGAGAGAGGTTGCAGCTTGCTTTGATAACAGACTACACAGAAACCTTTGTTCCAGTGCAGGCAATGAAATGTGGACTTAGTCATTGCTCTGGTGGTTTTAATACTTGACATTTGCTGAGTTGGGAGAAAATCCATGGGACATCCTGATCTATGAGAACTGTGTGGATAAAGGACCTCAGGAGTCCTTTACACTGTTGGACAAGGTTTTATGCTTTGTTTCTAGTTTAGGAAGGGTTTTGTACATTATGTATCAACTGGAATTGAAATTACGTCTTATCCACATGTGAAAAAATTTGGGGTTTAGAGATAATACAGTTCCATCTCATATAAGCTGTCTGTGCCACATTAACAAAGCAATTCAATGCTGGTTATGGCTTGCATTAATGCCCAACTCTTTTGTGAAACACTCATGGGGAAGCTCCCTTTCCTGCCTTTGGAATGGAAAAGGGAATTAGCAAAGCAATAGGAAGCACATCAGGGAATGAAGCCTTGGCAAAACCAGCCTGTTTTCCTAGCAATGCCCAAAACACAGTCCTAGCATTCTTCTGTGTGTCCTCCTGCAAATGTTAGAGGAAAGGGGAGTGGGCTGTTTATCAAAACCTCTCCTATCTGCTTGGTAGATTGCTTGCCCTCCAGAAGCTGATAGTTAAGGCACCACTAACCTGGGGGCTGTTTAGTGCCCTGGACCACCCAAGTGGTGTGAGGCATTTTGTTAAGGAAGGTACATAAATGCACCCATCTCCAAACCTTAATGCAGCTTTACATGTAAAAGAGGCCTTGGAAAGACAGACACTTGCTAATGATTTTCTCAGCAAATAAAAACCCCTACCAGTCGCATGGCTTTGTTTATGCAGTTGTTGAATATTATCTAAATTACAAATAGGAGAGGGTGACTGGCTAGAGCTGCAATCTTTGGTCCAAATTCTTGTCTCCCTTGAGCCCTTCCTCTGCCCCAGGCAGCCAGGAAAATCCTGTCGATAATTTCACCCAACCATCACTTGGAGTAGTGTCAGGGGAGGAAACCATGGCTGAGGTTTGAGGTTTGTCACCTGGAGCTGCTCCAAAGTGGGAAGACTGCTGGGGACACACTGGGAGAGGGGACACCGGGTGCATTTAGGGGCAGAGCAAAGTGACTGCATTTGACAGCATGTGTGTAAGACTTCAGATCCCAGGGTTAGCACTATGGCACAGGGTGAAGGACAGTTGCCTCCCCAGGTTTATTTTCCATTGACTTGAAGGGTTATACCTTACCTTGCCTCTTCCTTTACCTCCAGTTTCTTAGTAGAGGACATAGCAATCAGTTAATTTAGTTTTAATTATGTGAAGGAGGGGTAGAAGGAGAGGGCTGAACACTCCAGACCCCAGAGAACATTTTCCCTCTTAGTACTTATTTGTTGGTAATTACTGACCCTTTACATTTCCAGTCACCTGAATGATTTGCCTTCATTAAAACAGTGTAACATTTCCATTCTCCATGAGTGGCTGCCTTTCTGCTATTCTCTGCACTCATATGAACAGTCTCTGATATATCCCAGATGACCTAAGGAAAAAAAAACAAAACAAAAAAAATCAAAGAAACCATGAAAAGTCTTCTTCTGGTTTCCTTATATGCCTTAAATTGCACTGCTGCTATATCACTGAGAGCTGAGTTAGAAACAAAGGACACAAACTTCCCCATCCATCCACACAGATATATGTGTGTGTGTTTGTGTTTACACACATACAAATTAAAGAGCACAGAAAACAGTGGATGCACAGAAATGCAGCACATTGTGTCCTATATGTTGTGTTTTAGTCCAATACAGAAACTCATCTCAGTCCCACTGGGTTTTGTCATCATTTTATCAAATGAAGAAAGACTAATTCTGATCTATCTGCAGCAAGGCCAGGGGCAGTGAGTTTGGTTTCTTGAAGGAGTCTTGATGTCAATTTGGGTGGGCTTTGTGCCTACTTAGAGATCTCCTTTGTGGAGGAGAAAAAGTCAGAAGGAGGAGGCACAAAGTGCTGGGATAAGCTGAAGAGCTCTTTCTAAAAGTTCTTCTGGTGTGAGGTGTGTGGTACTTTTCAAAAAATGCTGCTGCTTTCAGGGGTTGTGCTCAGCAGGACATAAAGACATGTTTTCATTCAAAACTTTTAAAAACTTAATTTTTAGTCTGCTTCCAAAAATGCCCAAGCTCAGACAAAAAGAAAGCAAAATCTGTGGGGGTTTATTTATTTATTTGATCATCACAGAAAGCGCCAAAAATCTAAGGAAAGGTCAGTGATATCACCTCTGCCTGGCTGGGGTTGAAGAGCATCCCCTATGCACTCTGCCTCCACCTGAGCATACTGTGGCTCAAGGAGGCAGCCAGCATTTAGCAACATCAATCTTTTTCCTTTGGAGGGAGAAACCGATGAGAGAGTCAAATATTTGTGGGGTACAGCTCCTTTATAGAGGCCACAGAGCAAAGGGATGTTTGCCTGGGCACAGCAGCAGTTGGGGAGAAAGGGAGATTTTCTTTTTCTCTCATTGTTTGGAAACTTAGTTTAGAAGTTTCCCAGGTTTATCCAGTAAGTGTCTGCTTAGTAATTTTGCTGTCTCTTGTGGCTTTTCCATTGTTTCCCCTCTGTTGCTGTAGCTCCTTGTCATTTCCTTCACCCTGAGCAGTACCTGTGTGTTTTGCCCCCCAGCCTCCGTTTAGTGGTGCACTGAGGAACATCCAGAGAAACTATCATTGCCCCCTTCCCATTCTCATGTCTCATCTGCCCTTTCTTGCAGGGATGTCAGCAAATGCTTGGATTGTGTTTAAGGCCAAAGGATGACATAACTTGTACTGTTTGATCCTATCTCCTTGTTTCCTGCTATTTTCCATTTGACCTGCCCCCATCTGTTGCCTCCTGTGTGTGGCACTTGGGGACATGGTTTAGTGGTGACATGGCAGTGCTAGATAAATAGTTGGATTTGATGATCTTAGAGGCTTTTCCCAACCTTAGCATCTCTATGATACTATTACAAGCTGCTGCTTTGTTTTTCCTGCCAGTGGTTCCCGATGCACTGGGGTCCTGATCCCTGCAGGGCCTAATAGGTGCTCTGGGCATACATGAACATAATAGTGGGGATATTTTAGATCCATTTCAGGCCAGGTGAGCCATCAGAGTGGCAACTTCCCACATTTTTAAAGTGGAAGGTTTTTCCCACATTCAGGCATGTACAGCCCATTACAGCTGATAAAGCCTTAAGGAGGATGTCAGGTGGCCACTCCAAAGAGGACACATGCCTGGCAGAGACAGCAGCCCTGAGATAAGTGACTCCTGGCATGTCATCATGCAGGAATTACTGCTACCAGAGCCAGACTGCTGTGGAGATCCTGACCCTGCTGGTAGCCAGGGGTGACACTTTCTTACCTGCTTTCAGCCAAGTGCCTTGGAGTGCTTTACAAGGTGGAAGTTGCAAGGGCTCTAAAGCAACTGAGCTTCTTTTAGTGTTCCAAGGTGGGCCATGATTTTAGCAAAAATAATTGGCAAGGCAATTAATTTGTGGAATGGTCCCTTAGGGATAAAGCCAGGGCAGCAAGAGCTAATGGAGATGTACACAGACAGCTGCCAACAAATTGGCTTTGTGTTCTGCCTGTCAGAGGTTCAGTGCTCAACTCCAGGGGTTTAAAGTACCTTTTGTTCCAAGCCAGGCATCCCAGACCTGCACAGTGCCAAATCACAATCATGTTTTCCCTCTGATGCCAATTTCTCCAATGGTCCCAATCCATAAGCACACACACTTCCTCTGAGGGAACTCAGGCTGTTGAGGAATTTTGGGAAGGGAGAGAAGCACATGTGAAAGATGAAACACAAAACAAGTATGGCATTTACACAGCAAGTTTGCATCAACATTTTGTTTTTGATTGGAGTGTTGAGAGTTTGGGAGTACTCAGTGCAAGGGAATCACCAGTGATGCCCTCCATATCATGGAAAGCCTGGTGTATATTTTAAAGCTGGTAACAGAAATACTGTGGGAAGCACTGCTTTGCACACTAGACTTGCAGGGAGTGCAACTCTTTAACTAAATTACTTGGGGAAAAAAATATTAATTTTTCAGGCATCAGGCTTTCAACAACAGTTGCTGGGTTAAATTAATGTTAGGAACACTCTCTTTGTGTTTCTTATATAATTAAGACACAGAGTTACCTGAAATACAGGCAGTCATATAGTAAAGATGTGAAACAATTCCTAAAAGCAAATGTATCAATGATCACAATAAAATACTCACTTCTACCACTTAGTATTGACTGCAGATAAGAGATAGCTGCTATTAGCAGGAGCATTTTCCCTCTTCAGTTTGGTCTCTTTGCCCAAGGGGTCTATGAGTAACAACAGCAAGTGAGAAATAATAACCAAACAATAGTAAATCCCCCTCATTTATTCATCTTTATGCATATGTGAATGTTGGTGGGTTTAGGAAAAAAACGCAGTTGTTCCCCAGATATTTGTGAAAGGAGTGTGAACTTGGCCTGGGTCTGGATCATTTAGGGCAGGTGTGTGAACCTTTGTAGTCAGGAGAGAATTAATGTGCTGGCAAATGTTTCAAATTCCCTCATTTGAGGTGTTACAGGTGCTGGACTCAGCTGGCTGCGTTCAGACAGCCCTGCTAAAGCTGTATGGCCACACGAGAGCATTTGCAGGATCTAAACTGCTTTTAATCCGTGCCTCTGCTGTGAATATTGCATGAGGAAATTGAGGTTAGAGGTGTAGCATTCATGTACCCAACTAAACTTGGGGTGGGACCTAGCACTGAGTTTCAGGTCAAAGACAGTTTAAATAGTGATTATCTGACAAACTTGCTTTGCATTGACCAAATCAGAAAACCCCAGCACTCCCTAGTAATTCCCTCTTTGATCTACATGCAATAATCTTTTATTCCTAATACACAAATTCCTCTTTATCGTCTTCATTGCTGGAAACCTTTTAACCAGCCTTGAGGCTGGGTCTCTCCCAAGCACCAAAGGGAATGTCAAGTCTTGATTATCCCAAGACTTTCTGGGCTGGCCTACTGGTTTTTGGAAAGACTTGCAGCTCTTTGTAGCAATTCAGCAAGCTGTGAAGCTAAGGAGGTTCTGGAGGCTTAAAAAGCCACATTGAATTTATTCTGGAATTAGATGTTCAGTTTTGCCTGTCTGGATTTACTATGCTGCAAAATAAACCATACTGGTAATAAACTCTACTGAAGCTCTACTAACTGGGCTGAAATGTAATGAGTCAGCCCTTAATTTGTTTTCAGTAGAGAAGAATTTAGGATTAGCCCATCAATTTAAACACTATACATTTTAGTGGTGTAGTGGGCACTAGTCTGGAAAGGGAAGGTGAGAATGCATGTTCTCCTCAGAGAATGAGTGAAAGCTTTCCAAATTTCAGACTGAAATTATATATGTCAGTCTTGAACCTGTCACTACCCAATTGTGCTGCTTCATTGTATGTAGGACACAGGAATCTCCAGTGTTTCTCAGGAAAATCCTCGCTCTAAAATAAATTCACTTCTCTTTTCCATCAGCTGCATCTTGACACCAAGGAGAAGAAAAAGAGCGTTGCCTTTTTTTCTGAGGCATTCTGGTTTCAGGACTTGTCCCTGTGTATCACTGACATCTACTGACCGAGCTAAAAACCACAGCCTTAGCACGTGGGAACTGCTTCAGCCCTGCCTCTGTTTTAATGCTAATAGCAGAATTTGGAGCTTCCTCTCGTTCAGCCAGCCGGAATCCAGACCCCCAGTGTGACATCAGGGCAGCTTTCCTAAGAAAGCCAAGCAGAAATTCCACTGGCAGCATCATCCAGGCATTACTGCCCAGTTCACTGTGTTCATGCCAGTACATCTGGATTTTATTATCCAGACCTTTGGGACTGCAGATCACTTTAGGTGAGCTGTGCTCACAGCAGGAGTGTAATTCCATGTCAGGAACAGCATGGAAATCCATGTTTTATTAAATTCTGCACCAAGGCTGCACTGGAAAAACTAGCACAAGTAAAATTTACCTGAGCTGATACCAGCAGATTAAGGATCTGATCCAGTTTTAGCAAATATTTGTCTCATTGTTGTATTTGCAAATAAATAGGTGGAAGGAAATAAACAGAGGAAGCAGAAAATTCAGGTAGCAAAACTCTCTGTCATGTTCTCTGGTTAAAGATTCAGAAGAAGAATTAAGAGAACATGTAGTGAAAATGTGGGCCTGTGATGTGCTGTCAGTCAATGAGTCTCACCTGTTCCAAAGGACAGATGTAGAAGTTTTCACATTTAAAGCCCCTCTGGAAGTTATGAATGTTCCAACAGGTATCTCATATCTTGTTTAATTATCTACTGAGCCTATAATAATTAAACAAGATATGAAACACCTGTAGGCATATAATTTAAAAAAATAGTTTAAAGTGCCTTTTCACTTTATTGCTTTATAAGAAATAAGAAAAACGAGCACCCAACCCACCTTTGCTATATTCTATTACTTTGTGTGGCCTGAATCTCTTTTGAAATGAACAAGCAACCTACCAGTAACTCCCATGATATTTTGTTTTGACTCCTTTTAATAGAGAGAAGGTCGTCCGACCAAAAATACCTGTGAAGATGAGGAAAAGGTTTATGAAACTACAGCTGATCATATTTTAAAAATTATTTCTATCCACTCTCAATACAATTTAGTTTGCATTTTACAGCTGTTAATGCCCAGTGCTTTGAGGTTAGGTTGGGATTTTCTTGGGAAAGAGAACGTTTGGACAATGCTCTTGTGCTGGGATTCCTGGGGGTCCTGCACAGGGCCAGGAGCTGCACTGGATCCCGATTTGTCCCGAAGTGCTCCCTGAAAGCCGACTAAAGCCACCAGTAGATGGTGGTAACAACGCAGGGTCTTGGATGGTTGGTGGTTTGGTTTTGTGGTGCGGTTTTTTTTTTTTGTTGTTGTTTTGGGTTTTTTTTTTTCGTT